>PVLD010003852.1:0-135080 GCA_004027595.1 Dinomys branickii | reverse complement strand
TTTGCATTTCTCGAATGACTAAGGATGTGGAACATTTTCTCATGTATTTATTTGCCATTTGTATTTCTTTGTCTGAGAATTCTGTATTCATCTCAGATGCCCATTTCTGGATTGGGTCTTTGAATTTGGACAGGTACATGTTTTTTACTTCTTTGTATGTTCTAGATAGAAGACCTTTGTCTGAGGGACAGCCAGCTAGGATTTTTTCCCAATTTGTGGGTTTTCTTTTTACTTTGCTGGTGATTTCTTTAGATGTACAAAAACTTTTCGGTAGGATGAGGTCCCAATTATTGATTCTTTGAAGTGTTTCCCTTGCAGCTTCATTTTTGTTCATGAACTCTCTGCCTACTCCTATGTCTTCAAGATTTTTACCTACTTTCTCTTCCAATAGGTTTAGTGTTTCTGTTTTAATGTTGAGGTCTATGATCCATTTTGACCTGAGTTTGATGCATGGTGATAGACTGGGGTCTATATTCAGTTTTCGGCAAGAGGCAAGCCAGTTTTTCCAGCACCATTTATTAAATAGGCCTTCTTTTTTCCAGTGGGTTTGGTTGACCCTTTTGTCAAATATTAGGTAGCTGAGTGGGTTTTTTGTTGTGGTTGCATCTTCCAGTCTGTTCCATTGATCCTCAGGTCTGTTTTTTTAGCTAGCTAAATTTAGAAGCAATATTTTGAAATAGTCTTCACATCTAATATCTCATTAAATATCAACTTTTTGGTAATTTTCCAATAAGGGTACAGAATGTTTTCATTCTTTGTCCTGTTTTGGGTAACACTGACTTTCACATGATATCATTATATCCAGTGACACCCCGGAATGAACTATCTGTTTCACCAAGAACTACTCAAGTGAGGGATGTTAGTAAGGAGAAGAAAAGATTGTGACAATGTTCTCCAAAATTTCCATGTCTAGGTTCTTGGTATATGTTGGTATATATTCCATTTCTGCCTGGGGTGATAGGTCCCAAGAATGAGGTGCCACAGATGAAATGAAAAATAAGGAAAACAAGAGAGGCAAAATTGTGGGATCAGGGAGCTTCAGCCTCCAGGACCGTCTCCTCAATTACCATTTCCAGTAACCTTTTATTGAGAAAGAACAAAGGAAGCAGCAGAGCAAATAGAAGAAATCAACAGGATTAGCAAGGACAGTACAACTTAATTATCACAGGAAAGAGACTTGCCTTTGTTAGCCATCAGGTCACCATTCCTTCAGGCATATCTCAGCAAGGCATCTAGTGTTGTCTCCTGGCTTTCCACAGGGACACAGGTCCTGCAATCATTTCCTTTCACACCAATCCTTTTGCTAGACTTACTCCAGAATGACACAGTCATGTGGCTTGGTCAGGCCCAAAGTGTTACATGGGTAATATATTGAAAGATAAAGAATATCCTGCTCCACAGTATATTACCCGTTTTCCACTTTAACTCAGATATTGGGAGAGTATATCACTCTGTCTGCATGATAATTACATATTAATTCCTCTGACCCCAGCCTTACGTTTAGTATAATTAGAAAACTTGGTGCTAGATAATGATAGTTCTGTAGACACCATAAAATGAGGACTAGGTTTTTAAAAATAATATTTTTTACCTTGTTGGATCCATTTCATGTCTTCTGCAATGTTTCCCACAGTTCTAGAGGACAGAGTTTGCTAACTCTATATTGAAGATGATAAGACATAAATATTCAGTGTATTGAGCGCCAAGCACTGACAGGATTTATGTTCAGCCTTCAACAGCCCCTCATAAGGTTTGACTTATTAGTCTCACTTTACACGCAATGGGGCTGCGTCTGAAGGCTGAAATGATTCTCCTGAGCTCACACTAGTAGGTTCTATTCACAGTTCTGTACTTGAGAGTTGCTGTGACTTGAATGTGTCCCAGTTCCTGTGTTGGAAGGTTAGTCCAGGGTAGCAGTGCTGGGAGGAAGCAGCAGTACTGGGAAGTGTGTAGTTATTTGTGCTGTGCTCCATGAATGAATCAGTGTCATTACTGCAGGAGTCAGTTTATTACTGTGAGAGTGGGGTTATCATAGAAACAAATTCAGCCCCCTCTCATCTGGCCCTCCCTTAACCTTCCACTTTCTGCCTTGGGATGACTCAGTGAAAGACCCTGTCAGATACTAGTCTTCTGATCTTGGACTTCCCAGCCTCTAGAATTATTGGAAATAAAGTATATGCTCTATGTCAGTAACCTAGCTTGTGGCATTTTGTTATAGTACTGCAAGACAGGCTAAGACAGCTCCTTCTTCATAAGCTGAAACCTACTTGGGGAGTAAACACCGGCTCTCACTTCTTTCACAGCCCCATGTCTGACAAGCCCCCTGCACCTCCTCCACCCCACAGACACATTCAACTTCCTTCTTTCAGTTCCAGCAACAAACAAAACTAATAATCCATCACAAGTCTGCCTACCTAGTCCCATAGACAGTCTGCACATGCCTGTTTACTGCCCTGATGTAATAGGTGTTACTCTAGCTAGTGCTACAGCGTCTTTGAATAGAGCACAGTTGCCCTAAGACTGTCACTGTCGTAATTTAGTTATCGTCACAAGTGTGGCAGACTGCTCAGCAGATGTCTCTTCAAAACAATAACCAGAGGCATTTAAACAAAGAAATGTATATATATGTAAATTGCATTTAAAATCAAGATTGCTCTCTTCTTTCTGAATTTTTTAAAGTTTTTATTAAAGCTACTTAATGAATCAGTAGACTGCATATGGATGTTTATATCTACCAGGAAATAGACAATTTTAACAAAGAAACATTCCCATATGAGGCACATTTCTTCTGGGGTAGGGGGCTGGGGATATAGCTCAGTGGAATAAGCGCCTGCCTAGCAAGCGCAGGGTCCTGAGTTCGATCCCCAGTGCCGCCAAAAAAAAAGAATCTTCTGGGGTAAGTCATTTTACAGTGGCTCTCCTTGATTCATTTGTCCCTTAGTGGGGCCAGAAAACCGGGACGTGTGTGATGCCTTACTTTTTAGTATGGACTAAAAGCCAGATCTCAGGTGATTACATAAATCCTCCTCAAACAGTACTACCATCCCTGTAATAATAAGACCTAAGGAAAAAGGATGAAGAATTAATTTCCAATAACTACTTAGCAGCATACCTGCTTATATTAGCCTGAACTGGTTAGAAAAATAATCGCTAAAATATTACTGAAATAAAAAGTTTTAATGACTCTATTAGAGTGAGGGTCAATATTGAAAAGAGGACAAAGACCAGGAAAGTACTTATATTCAGTCTACTTGCAGCCTAAAGTCAAAGGAGACACCTCAGCCTAAAGCACAGAAGTAGGAGGTTCTCAGAGGTTTGCTTGGTAATGATGAGGTTCTCAAAAATATCAGAGAAAACTTCCAACTGCTTCTCAAAGTATATAGAATGAGTGGTCTTCCTATCTGCCCACACATCCGACCACCACCACAAGGGTCATCAGCTCCCCTGCTCTTCGGCCTCCCAGTCTTTCTGAAAATCCCACGCTAAAGCTGCGCCACATGGACAAGGAGACTTCAGGAAATGTAGTTCCCTTCATCTCTACGGTGCAGGCCTTGGGAGCTCTCAGGCTTTGGGAGCTTGTAGTGATGCTGGACTGATAACAATCACTCTGGCACAGCTCAGTCACCATGCACAAGGCACTGCGTTTGGATCCCTGTGACATGTGGAGGCTGGAGAAACAGCAGGCAGATTAATGAAAACCTTTTAGTGGAGAGTTGAAAGGTGTTAAGAAAAAATTACCTGAGTAAGAAGAGGACAACTCACATTTAGCAATGGCAGAATGATTTTTAAATGTGGTCTGCAATAACCTGAAAGATAAAATATGTCTAACGAACTTGAAAATCTGCCCAAAGGGATTGCTAAGAAAGATTCAGCGCCAGTGACAAACTTTTCTAGCTGTGTAAAGTGAAAAGAAAAAGAACTAAACCTTTGTGCCCAAAATTTAGGAGAGATATGTATGGCACAGGACTTGGAGAGAAAAAAGGAAACTATTTCCTATTGCTCTTTTGTCCTGAGAGCAAAAATTCGTCAATGTAAAAATGGCTTCAGGGTAAAGAAAAGATCAAGGTGATGGCTATAAAATCTTCCATTAAGATATAAGAAAAAGTTAAAAGGTTCCTAGTAGAGCGCTCAAGCTAGGCACACAGGTTTCTGAAATCTTAAAGGTGTTATTCTCATTCTATAGCTCTAATATTCTCCCCAAAGAAGAAATAGTATGTCTGGGGAAGAAAAATTATGCATGTGCTTTGGAGAATATAACTTTGGCAAGCAGACTCATAGGGAAACACAGAGTTTTTAAGAGAATTATATTAACTTTAACTAAAATGAAAGAGAAGTTTCAAAATGGAAAGAGGTAGGATAAGAAGGCTGTGTAGGTGTGATGCTAAACTCTGTCTCAGAGACCAGATACAACTCCTAGAAAAGAATCCAGAGCCTGCAGGGACTGAAGAAGCACAGAGCAGTCATTTACAGAGACAACTTAAGGGGAAAAGTGGGCCTTAATGTAAGGGCATTTCAGGGCTGGGGATATAGCTCAGTGGAATAAGCGCCTGCCTAGCAAGCGCAGGGTCCTGAGTTCGATCCCCAGTACTGCCAAAAAAAAAATGTAAGGGCATTTCTCTCCCTCAGCATAGAACACTCAGATGACATTTCCCTGGGTGGGTTTCAGCCCATTTGCCATTATGTGCCTCCCTTTCCTCATCTTTAGTACCCACTTCATCTACACTGGCCCTAAACTGTAATCATGTACTAAGACTCAGGAAACAGATAACTTGTCAGTTTAGTTCACATGTCTTTAAGTCAGGAGGCCCTACAGTCTTAAAGCTTCATCTTTTCCTTAACCTGATGTATGATGTGAGCTCATAGACTAAGAATGACGGCACAACTGAATGAGTTTCAGGGAGCTCGGGAAGGGGGTGACTATATCTTGCTTACAGAATAGATGTGAATCATTGGAACCAAAAGACAACTAAAAAGATGATTCATAAATTGAGAGTGAGATCCTGTCACAGCTCTAGGATAAGCACATTAGCCTGGACAGAGTTACAGCAAGACATGATGGGGAGGGGTGGGTCACCAAAAACCAAAGGGCCAGCTAAGAGACAAATGAGAGCAATGTGCATGAAGAAACTTTGAGATCCAGAGAGGGCACAGGTTGAGGAAATAGGCCAAGGACAAGTAGTCTGGGGTCCTCCTGAGGTTCGGGAACACAGAGCATTAAAAAACTAGGGAAAAAATATCCACATGGCAAATTCCAAGGTGTACAGCCTTGGGCTCGGCTCATTCCCCTCTGGAAGCAGGTCTCCACTGGAAGGGCAGCATCCACGCTCATGCCTAAGCCTGGAGTCGCTCCCTAGCTTTGAGACTCTTATCCCAAGCCCCGAACATGACGCCCATCCCTCCTTTTTTTTTTTATCCCTCCACACTACATGAAGCCACATTTTGTGTCTTTCCGACCTCATCTGGACCTCAAACTACTCAGCCCTGGCCTATTTCATAGCCTAACGCCTGGCCTGCTCCTCCTGCAACTCCCAGTATTGCACCACCATCTTCCTTGGCTTTGTCCTTAAACCTAGCTGCATCCCAATTCCTGATTTGATTCCTAAACAATCTACTTGTCTTTATCTTTGTATATAATCAGAGGAAAAACACTAGGCCAATTTTATTCCAATTACTTCTGGGTGGATACTGGGACCAATTACTTTTTAAAGTTCGAATGTCACCTACATCTGTAAGAGTGCTCTGTATTCATTTAGTTTACACCTTCTCCCCAGAGGAGCAGCAGCACTCGTTCAAGTCCTACTCCCCGTGCACATTTCACTCTGCCTGGAAACAGGTCTGACCCTTTACTACCCTTCTAAACGCGAGACTTGCAACGGCCCGAAAGATAACCTCGCATCCCTGCTGCAGCAGGCAAGCTCCTCCACTGTCTTCCTCCTTAATTTCCACCCCTCACCTCCTACCAAGTCTGTGGGGCCTTTGCCATATTTAAGTAAGCAGCACATCATATACTTCATGAGTTTGAATGCTTCTTCCACTTTTATGTCTCTATACGTGCTCATATGCATCTCTCTTTCTGGAAAGGCTTTCACTGTTTAGGTATGATGTGATTAATTCTCCTTCAGTGGTATTTACAGGATACTTCATAAAGGCCTTCACAAACTCTTTATTGTTTTGTATAATGGTGTTTAGTTGCTCCATTATGGTGGAAAGCTTCTAAAAGACAAGAACAATGTGATGCTTTGCTTTGTTGTACTCTGGGGTTATCTTCTACCATCAGATTAGCAGCACACAAAAGCCCCAATAAAGAGATCTTAGAGGAACAAATGAGAGCAAAGAAATAAAAGAGCAGAGGAAGTCTCAGAGTTAGAAAAGCACTACAGATAATTAAGAAATAACTAAAAATATTTTCCTATTTGTCATTACCTTCATTCTACTGGATATTGCTTCCGTTTGACTATCCATCTTACTTTATAGCAAAATGTGGTTTTTATAGAAGTTGTACTTTGCAGACATCATAACTAAAACAGAGCTATTAAATGGTGGTTGAAAGAATAGGTTTGGTCCACCATTCATTTATATTGCTTTTATAGAGAAGTTGATTAAATTTCTATGTCTCAGTCTTCTTCTCTGTGAAGTCCCATAACAATGGGACTTACTAAAAGGACAGATTTAAGGATTAAATGGCTTAACACAGCCAAAGCACTTATACTGACTATAGATGTAAACACCCAGGAAAGATGAACATTATTGATCTAATTGAAACAACCAAATTGTAGGTTCTTGTGAAATATTGATAGAATTGAATTTTATTATTTTACCTCTTTACAATGTTATTATACAAATTATTTGGCTATGACATGCCCCATTAGTCACAAAGAAAGTAAATTTATTCATCTAGGAACTAATAGCTAATAGTTTAACCTAAAGACAGAGTGGAACATCAAGATCAAACACACACTTTAATATATATGAAATATTAGAGATTTTTGTAAGAGAAGGAAAGTTTATTGAGAAATAGAAATGCGAACAGGGATAGCTCCTGAGAGGTAGGAGGGGTCCCAAATGGGTTTCCCTAAATATTAGGTTTAAAATATTGTGCATAAGTGAAATAATAAACACATCACATGACTAAATCAATAAAGTTGTAAATATTCATGCTGAATAAAGCCTGGGGTTGTTTTCTGTTTCTGCTATTTTCAAGAAGGCTTAATGTGCCTGATGAGACTATTGGCTCTACTTAGCATAATCTTGATTATTTCCCAGTAAAGACATTTGAAATAAAGAGTTTAGTCTATATTTTAACAGTAGAGCAAGTTCAGTAACCCAAAAGTGGTCCCTAGCACCACGAGAACACACAGTAAGAACTTAAATTATAAAGGAACATAAAGCAATCTGGTGCCTAAATTAATGAAGGTAGATAGTTTATTAAATTTCTAATTATATATACAAGGAAAGTAAGACAAAAGGAACATGAAACACAGGTGCAGTTGGTTGCACTCACTCTCCTGTTTTCTTCATTATCTACAAATACAGCTATCAGCAGATTAATTAGGTTTCTAAGTTTAATATTGGGAAAGTTTCTGCTTAACTGAAATATAATTTGTATGACATAAACTCTGTTGTGTAATTCTAAGCTATAATGAAAATTTTGATGTTTTTCATGATGTGAATTACCATTTTATTAGTTAACTCAAATGTTACAATGTATCACCTGGAGAAATCAACCAAATTATCAAATAATTGTAAGCCAGCCCATTTTCTTATACAATTGATTTTCATAACAAAAATCTACATAATTATTTCCAAACAGTTTTTCTTATTCACTATTCTCCCCCAAATATAATTCCAGGATTATCTCGTATGCCAAAAGTGAAAACTCATTTTTTAATGTGTGAGATGTCAGCACTTTTAAATCAATTCCTATAACAATAAGTAAACAGCATTATAAATAAATTAATCAGTTAAAAGCCTATGGTGTTTTTAATTGAATATATAGCTAATATACATAGCAAGTTTTATAAGAGAATGGGGTAGAAATTACTTGATCTACCAGGTTTCTAATACATCATATTGGATATGCAGTAAGTATTTCACATATGCCCACTAAGAATGTTTCCTAGAAAATACATAAGAACATGAGGGCCACTAATACTGGAAATACATGTGGAGGATTTTTGATGACAGCTCTAATACTGTCTACTAGCACCCCATTCCATTCTAGGCCCTGTGAGTCGATACTGATTTTACAGCATATGATCGTATATCAGAACCCTCAGAACCAGCTGAATGAAAATGATGTGAGTGAAGGGGAATTAGCAGGCCTAGAACAGAAAGTTCAAGAGCTCCTTGAAGATGGCAATAACACTGAGGAACACCCGAAACAAGGTTAGACAGAAAGTCATTCATTTGAGAAACTCCAAGAAAAAAAATTTGAGAGAGAGCAATGCAGAAAAAGTTAGGTAGCAGAAATGTCAGAACTACTCACAGTGGACAGGAATTCACATGCGCAGTTCCACTGGGGAAAACGTAGACAAGCGGATAAGAAGCAGCCATGCTATTTCAGCCAGAAACCTGACTTCCTGGAGCACCAGCAGAAGCCCTGGCTGGGAGTCCATAGGCGTGTCAGTCCTAAGGGCCGCCATCGGGCTCTCCACATCGCAGAGTCCAGCAGTCCATGTTTTCACAAACCCTCCAGACTTGCAGATTGGTAAATTTTACTAAATTTGAGAAAGATCAGCTTAGAATTTTTAAGAATTTAGTCTCCATTATTTACTTAGTTGCCTTTACAAATGGGTGTTGACACTTTTAATGTAGATAGTTATCCAACAGCATCTCAACTACACACTGTACAAGCACTAATTTTTTCCATAACAGATATTCAAATGTCTTCTGCCATTCAATTTGCTTAGCAGTATTTATTTTCAATGAATACTTGAAAGCCAAAACTACATTTAGTACGATTAACTCAAATACAAATAAGATTCAAGGTATTTTATAGTATAATCATATCATATATATTAGTATTTAAATTTCTATGAAGTAATTTATATAATAATATTAAATATTTTAAGTTATTATGTTATCAGTTTCAACAATTGAAACATTATCACTTTAAACTAAATATCATTACTATAAGTAATTTAGAAATAATTATATAATAAATATTCATAGAAAACATTTATAATAAATATTTACCTAATTTAAGGGATATGACAGTATAATAATTATAGCTGTGAATAAAATTTCAGATTTCTATTCTCCACCTGTCATTCCCTAAGACCCAAGTAGCTACTAAAGTATTATTAAACAGAAGAAAAGAAGGCTAATTGGGAGCAGGACTATCTTGTAAGTGTTAATCCTATCGTTATACTGCAATTGCTCTTACTTGACTTCTAATTAAAATAACAGAGACAACAGCAACAATTATAAGCCAAGGGTGGACAGTTCTCTTTCAGGAGAAAGGTAACAGTCATTATAATGGTGACTTAGGAAGAAAAATCATTTTCATTTCAGAGTGAGTGCTATTGTAAGATCAACTCACTGGCAAGTTCACCTTGGTAAGTGGGTTATTTGGTCATATGTGCCATTGTCATAATGGATAATGTTGTATGGCTACTTGACTGCAAGTAATCTCATTTTATCTCTGTAAACCAAATTAACTACTACATCCACAAAGACTACTAAACATTCTGACATTTACCTTCATAAAATTATCATAGAATGCTAGATATATTACCTTTTAAAACTGATTTCCGTTTATGTAACCTCTATACCATGATTTAAAATGTATTTAAAGTTCCTTCAGTCTCCACAAGTCAAATAATAGTGTCCTCAGTGCAACTTCAAATTAAGTATAATATTGTTTATGATTTTGAATACTATATTGCCTTAGTATAATACTTTCATATATTGGATTACATAATACATAAGTATATATTTAATGACATTTGCTTTCAAACATTTCCTGCTATATAAAAAGAAAAAAATTAGTCAGGGTTAATGTAGTTATTAAAAGGAATTCTGTAATAGTAGAGATTTTATTGTACAATTGGCTAGTTTACTTGTAAAAATTGTTTTCTGTCAGTCATTTTAAGAAACATTTTGAAAGCTGTTATTTTATACCGTCCTCACTGGACTTTTCTAATTAAATGAAAAATACCTGCAGTCTGAACTCCATCTTTTAATCTATGGAATGTTTGGGAAAAACATACACATACACTTTTTGAAAGAGTATACTTATTCTAAAAGGAAAAGAAAAGTTCTTGAGGCTTTCTCTGAACTCTTTTCCCCTCCTTTGTTACAGGTAACCATTTTTCAGCTGTATTGATTTTTTAAAACAAAAAATATGGATTTCTTAAATTCTTCTGATCAAAACTTGACCTCAGAGGAACTGTTAAACAGAATGCCATCCAAAATCCTGGTGTCCCTCACTCTTTCGGGGCTGGCACTGATGACAACGACCATCAATTCTCTCGTCATTGCTGCCATCATTGTGACCAGGAAGCTGCACCACCCAGCCAACTATCTAATTTGCTCCTTGGCTGTCACAGATTTCCTTGTCGCTGTGCTGGTGATGCCCTTCAGCATCGTGTACATCGTAAGGGAGAGCTGGGTTATGGGGCAAGTGGCCTGTGACATCTGGCTGAGTGTTGATATTACCTGTTGCACCTGTTCCATCTTGCATCTCTCAGCCATAGCTTTGGACCGCTATCGAGCCATCACAGACGCTGTTGAGTATGCCAGGAAAAGGACTCCCAAGCAAGCCGGCATCATGATTACAGTAGTTTGGGTTATATCTGTTTTTATCTCTATGCCTCCTCTGTTCTGGAGACACCAAGGACCCAGCCGAGATGACGAGTGCATCATCAAGCATGACCATATTGTTTCTACCATTTACTCAACATTTGGAGCATTTTATATTCCACTCGTGCTGATCTTGATCCTTTACTACAAAATATATAGAGCGGCCAAAACGTTATACCACAAAAGACAAGCGAGTAGAATCGCAAAGGAGGAGCTGAATGGCCAAGTCCTTCTGGAGAGCGCTGAGAAAAGCCTTAAAATGGTTTCCACGCCCTACGTGCTGGAAAAATCTTTCTCCGACCCATCAACAGACTTTGATAAAATTCATAACACAGTGAAAAGTCTCAGGTGTGAATTCAGGCATGAGAAATCGTGGAGGAGGCAAAAGATCTCAGGCACAAGGGAACGCAAAGCCGCCACCACCCTGGGATTGATCTTGGGTGCATTCGTAATATGCTGGCTTCCTTTCTTTGTAAAAGAATTGGTTGTTAATGTCTGTGAAAAATGTAAAATTTCTGAAGAAATGTCAAACTTTTTAACATGGCTTGGTTATCTCAATTCCCTTATAAACCCACTGATTTATACAATCTTTAACGAGGATTTCAAGAAAGCATTCCAAAAACTTGTGCAATGTCGATATTAGTTTAAACAAAGTTTATTATGAAAGAATAAAGTTTTTGTATGGAGGAGAGTAACTGAATGAATATTAAAGAGTAAAATATCTACACAATTAGAGGAACTGCTAAAATAGATAAGAACATGATTTATATTTTAATAACACTATGAACATGTAATTTATTAATTTTATCATCCTAGGAAACTTAAAATAAGAAAATATTATATGCAGATTAAAAATAATATCTTGCCTATGCAGTGAACTGAAAAAGTTAACTGATAATGATTTTCCAGCTTTATATATTACAACAGTTAAGAGAAATTTTCAATTAACAGCACACTTCCATCCATAATTTCTACATCTCTATTGTTTTATCATGTCATTCTTTTACTTTATAGAAAAGATGCCCTTCATCACAAGGCACGTGCTTCTCCTGCTCAGCTGCTCCTGCCTCTTCTCTATCTTACCATATAATACATGGAGAGGAGGAGATAACAGCTCTTGCTTACTATGAAATGAGCAAATACAGAGGTCGGACACATTTCTATTGTCTGTGTTTCGGCAGTAAAGAATTATTACAAGGTGCGTGAGCCTTGGCAAAATAACTCTAGATACTACATTTGTGTATATTAAATATGTCTGTGGGTTTAATGTCATAGCTGAAAATACTAACAACATCCTATTTCAAAATCAAAGTCTTTCCCCAGAGATGGTTTGGGGAGGAGTTGTTTTATTGCCCCTGGTTTACTTAGGAATCAGTTTTAAGTCATTCAATGCCCAAAGTGACTCACAATGGTTATATTTCTAATGTCTTATTAAACATGTAAACTGTATTTCATTTTATTTAATATAAGCTTAGTGACTGTGTGACTTTATACTTCATCGCCATACTTTTGATTTGAACATTATTTCCTTTTCTTATGAGTTCCTTCAATAGGAATTCTTAGAATTTTCCACTGAATTTTTAAAAAACTAATGCTCCATTTGGTGGAAATAGATCACATTAGGGAAGGCTGATGATAAAGCAAGACCACTGGAAGAAGATGCAATTTATATTTTTATGTTTTAATTTTGTGTATATTGTAAAATATACCTTGCTAGTAGGGTGCTTAAGAACATTGTACATTGACTTTTTAAATATCTGTGACTTATTACTCCCAATCTAACAAATATTTACAGAGTTCCCATTATATATAAGGTATTGAGACATATACTAGATAGATGATATAGGAAATAGTATAATTTATTCATTTAATAAGTTCACAACTGAAAAAAAGAACACAAAATGAAAACTGTAACAAAAAAATTCCAAAAATCATGTAAGAAGTTATGTATGTAGTTATAATGATACAGAGGAAGAAATGATCATATCTGGTTGAGAAAAATCAGAAAGAATTCATAAAGAATGTATGTAAAGTGAATAGCATTTAGGCAAGAGAAACGGAAGGGGGCACCGCAGGGAACAGCAACATCGAGGGTTCAGGTGACCTCACGCATGTACTAGCGGGACGTGTTCACGAAGTAGTAAAGAGTACGGCAGCTATTTAGAAGCACAGAAGAAAAGAATCTCAAATGAAAAAAAATGAGCATTTTGTGGCTGATTAATGTCAAAAGTAGAGAAATCTGTTCATTTTTTTTTTCTATCACTAAATGATCACTCCTTGCAACTTTGGGAAAATCTAAGAAAAAAAATTCTGATCAGATCTGAGCAGAGAGGTTAGTGTTGGAAAGCAAACCAGCAATCAGCAAGAGGTTATAAATTCTGTTCTACCATCCAGTATTGGAATCAAAAGGGAGAGGCTGTCATATGAAGACAGCAACTGCAGCTTACAGCAAATACTTCAGCACGCAGATAGAAGGGGGAGACATAAGTTACTGAAGTAAGGTCAGTTCAGCTGGAATAAGGAATTCAACAGAAAGGACCTGCTGAAGTGAAGGACCTACTTGAAATGCAGACTTCCTTTGGGAATATGTCAAGTATATTAAAAACAGTGGCGCTCCTAGGCACCACTGCCCACTTCTTGCCTAAGAAAAATTGACAGGTAGATGAGTCTTCTCTCTGAACTTAAAACCAACGCGTAAATGAAGCTGCTGGCTGTACATTTTGTCCTCACACTAATTTATCTCCCAGACCCTTAAACTTCGTGGATCAAAGCCTGCCCTAGTCCCTGCGATTCTTTGTTTCCTTTTGCTTTTGACTAAATTTTGATTTCTGATTCATTCTTTTAAAGATCTTGCTAAACTTAAAATAATCGGCTGTTCGTTTATCTATGCTTTTCTTAGAAATTTATATATTTATATTGGGGAAACGCTGAGAGACACAGATAATCAACACAAAAGGAACAAATTTCAAGTTGGGTGAGGCTCACCCTGATACAGAAGCCGTCTTCTGATCAGAATGGAACTGAAGCTCTAATGAGGAAAATAAAAGCATAAGTGACAGGGAAGTCACATCCCCCTTGAGAGCTCAGGGCAGAATCAATCTGGTTTCTTCATGTGTGTGAAACAAAGAGATAGTTACACTGCAGTAACTATCAGTTCACCTGTGTTTTTCCCCACATGCTGGAGTCACAGCTCACACCATCCCTCATGAATAAATATGAGGAATGCGGCTTTCGTATACTTAGATGGAAGATAATGGAGAGACTAATAATCTACCATCAGCAATTTCTTTGAAATTTATGAAAAATATATCACACTTTACTGAATAATATAATTTCATCTCAATGAAAAAGTTTCCAAGTTAATAAAAGCTGATGACCTTTTCAGCAAAAACTTCCACATCTGTAATGAGGCAATAGAGTGATTTATATACATACCTGATAAAGTTTATGAAGAGAATGTAAATATTATAGAAAGAGATTAAATAAGGAATGTGAACGTTTACCTCCTGCTAGAATTTTAATATAGCAGTGAATATCTTAATTTTCATTTATTCCTCATTCTTTTTAAATGAAAGATGAGCAAGGAAAAAAGGAAATCAAAGGGACACACACTACATTCAGTCTGATACTCTGTTGTTAGCAACAGTTACACACAACTTGTGCTTGAAAATCCACTTATGCTTATGAGACATGGCCTTCGTTAGAGAGTTGGTTTAAAAATACAGATTGCCTAAATTTGTAGGTTTTGCTTTATATTGTTTTGTTTTACAATAAACCCACCAACTAAAATCTATAGCACAAACAGCTTGGCCAGGCACTGACAGGTGATGGACCTATCCTTCAATAAAAACGTTTTCCTTTTTAAAGTTCCAAAACTTATTTGAGCCAGCTGTGATGATGCACACCTGTAATCTCAGCACGCGGGAGGCTGAGGCAGGTGGATTGTTGGCAAGTTCAAGGCCAGCCTGGGCTACAAAGTGAGCTCAAGGCCAGCCTGAACTGCATAGTGAGACCCTACCTCAAAAAGACAAGCAAACCAAAAAAACTTACTTGATTTTCTCTTTTCTTGAGTTTGCTTCCCCAGCCATCCAGGTTCACTTATATCGCTTATGTCAGTTACAAATTAGCTCCTTTAGCAGAGCATTATCCTATATTCGAGACTCAATTTAATCTTTTCTTCCTTCCCTAAGTTTTTATCAAAAGCAAACGGAGAATTACTTGGAAGCCCATTACTAGGAAATGTGTTGATTTGTTCCAAATAGCATGAAAGTGAAAATGATCGTAAGTTTATTGCTGAAATGTATTCCAATGCTTGAAGGAAGAAATTTTCTTATGAATTTATATGAGACTGGTTTTGATTTGTAGGTCAGAGGATCTGGTGTACTGTACTGCAGTAGAAAGGAAATGTGAAAAGTTTTGCCCTAGTATATTCCAGAGTCCTTCAAAAGTAATCTTGCTTAATCCAAAATATGACCATATTAAAGTGTTGTATCTTAATGTCTTCCTTCACAACCAAAGTGATTCACGCCTGTATTTTGTCAAAATATTTCTAGAAGAAAATTAATGTTTTTGCCGTCCATAAAATACTTTCTTGTAACACTTTCATAATTTTTCTTGTTTGAAATCACTATGTTTTCTCTCATTGAATGAGAAATATTGCTGAAGAAAATACCTTGCAACAGAATAATTTTTGCTTATTTATATACAATATTTTTGTCCACACTGTGTCAATATTTGAAATCCCCTTAAGAAAGACAGAAGTTTTTCAAAGACTTGATAATCAGGTCTGATCAGGTTAAGAACCATATAGATTTTGTTTGAGGAAAAGATGTAACAGTAATAATGAATACTGTAACACCAGTAGCAGCAGTAATAATAAACCATGTTCAAAATACTGTCTTTTGCTAACTCTTGTGCTTAATCACAGTTCCAATTTTTATTATGGAGAATTTTCAGCTCTGCAAGAACAATAAAATGACCTTACTGGTTCCTATAGACACAGCAAATCTTTCCATGTCCTTCTTTCTGTTCTCCTCATATCTCTTCGTTATATTAATAGTCTCAAACTTTTATAATCAATATTCGTATACAAAAAGTACACTCATATTTCACAGATTGTATTACTGTTATTATATAATTATGTGGCTGGTTCAATGCAAATTAATTCTTCCTCAGAAAAGCATAACCCATTGCTGCAACCCAGTTCATAAAGGAAAATTTTGCTCACCTTCCTGTCTCCACACATAGTAACCATGTCCTCTTTGTGTGATTTGGTGTGGCCAGGACTCAAGTCTACCCCAGTTCCAGCCGAGAGGATGTGTGTGCAAGTATGTGTCAGTGTTTAGGTCCTCTTGCAAAACAAGCTGATGTTGATACATGAACTAGAAAGAAAGTGGTCAGTCAGCACAACACGCTGTTGCGTTTGACGATAAAGTATGAAGAATAAAAGGGAAGAAGTATTCTTGTACTCCAAATTTCAGATTCAAATCTGATATGGATAAAAATTAGTGATGCTTGTTACAAAAGCATATTCCAAAAACTACAAGTCTGTAAATGCAAACTGGATATCAAGGATTTGAGTCTTTTGCAAGAATCTTCAATTATTCCAAAGAAGGTTGACCCTGGAGATTTAGTTCTACACACCACAGTTTTAAAGCTCCTAAATAGTTAAGTGTTTCATGGGACCAGTTACAGTAAGTGAAACTGAAATTTTACTGACAGACTTAGTCAGAATCCAGAACACTTTGCAACCACTGTACTTGAAAAAAAAAACTGGTAAAACTGTACAGAAGCAGACGTAAAAATTACAATTAAAATCTATTTTCAGTCAGAATATTGTTTAAATTTTTTAGGACAAAGGATAAGTTCTTCCCCGCACACGAATGAGCTGTTTAGAACGCAATCCTCTACATTTGAAATTGAAGTCCTGACTCTTCTGCTAATTATTAACCTGATGCTGAACAAGTTTTACTTTGTGGCTTTGCTCAAGGTGGAGGTGACACCAAGAGGTTAGAGTGAAATAAAGGAAGTGGTCTTGAAAAACAGAGAAGGACTACACAGTCTAAACGGTTATTTTCTGTACTAAGTTTGGAATGGGCGGGAGCACACTGGACATAGAATGAGCTGGTTTGCACTGTGCACTCCCTGTTTTTGAGTCTGGAGAGAAGTGAGTAGCCGAGGGCCCACTGCTGGCCCTCCCGGGAAGCTCTGTCTTTGGGAGAGCAGCAGTTCCCAGCAGCCCCAGCAGAGCCGCAGAAAGGCTACCTTGCGGGTACTCAGCAGCCTTC
This sequence comes from Dinomys branickii, assembly GCA_004027595.1. Classification (NCBI taxonomy): domain Eukaryota; kingdom Metazoa; phylum Chordata; class Mammalia; order Rodentia; family Dinomyidae; genus Dinomys; species Dinomys branickii. Next base: position 117,990 of record PVLD010003852.1, on the reverse strand, counting down.
CCCTTGCTTTCTCATGCTCTTCCCATTAATAAAAGCCTGGCATCTTCAAAACTTGTTTAGCTTCCTAGAAATCTGTACAAAGCTAGCTACTCTCTTAAAAACATGGCAAGTGTCCAACATTAATTTCTTCTATTGATGTATTCAGAGGTGATTTTTCCATATCTCCAAGGATTAGGGTTTAGTTTTTACCTGTTAAATAACTGAGAACATCAATATTTTGAAGAAAATTCTCGATGATAGCTCCTTATAGCTTATTATATTAAATCCAAACTCCCTTGCCTGGCTTTTAGGATCATTGTCTTAACAATGAAAAGAAAGACAACATTCTTTGGAAAATCTTACTTTGCACTGTACCAATTAATCTTACCTGTCAATTCGAGCAGATTAAAGGACTCGCAGTGTGGTGCCGAGGTGAATGAGTCATGGGTTACTGCACCTCTGGGACCCACTGATGTCCACAGCTGAACGTGCTGTGAGGGACAGGAGACCCGGGGAAGCAGGTCCCGGGGGCCTCCTCCTAGAGGTTGTAACTCTCAGGAGCACTCGTCCCCGTACTCAGCTTCTGGGTCACTGTGAGCCAGCAGCTTGGCTCCGCTGTACCTGTCCACCGTGCTGTTGCTGCTTTGAGGTGGTACACCATGGACTGAGATCCTGGAACTGTGATCCTCACAAACCACTTCCTCCTTTAACTCGGGAGAATTCTACAACAACAACAGGAAAATGACTAATACACCTGCTACCCTCCTAAGGGCCAACAAACACTGTTCTCTCCAATCTGCTTCCTCCCTTTACTGGCCTTACCGTGTTCATTTCTCTTTCCTGACTCCATTGCTATGCTGCTTTTTTCTCCCCCCTCCCACCTGAAATAACCTCTTGGATGTTAAGCAATCTGTCCTTCACAGTGCAGATAAAATTCCACCTCCTCATTCAAAATGAATTGCCCTTGTGTTTATAGTCAGTAACAATATTACTTCCAATAATTCCTTAGTTGTTTTAAATATCCCTACATTCTTCAGTGTTTGGTTTTTGCACCAGTGAAAACAGTGTATGTTTCTCAAGAAACATGATTATTTTTCCACGTCCTTTCTACGTGTTCTGTTCGCTAACACTTTTAAATATCATCTCCTTCCCTAAGTGAGCCCAGCCCAGGTCCAGCTTACTGTGTTCAGTAACTAAAATTTAAACAGTTGATTTATTTTTACTTCTATGGGAGATATTATCAAAAAAGACTGAAAAGTTGCAAAAAATAGAAGAGTAATTTATTCTTCAATAATTAGGAAATATTCTATTGACAGTAAAATACATGCAGTTCAAAGGTCACTAATATTCTAGAAATGCCTATTTACATATAACCATAAATCACCATCAACTATTATTCATTGTTAATCATCTATATAATATATTAAAAGGTTCTAAATTGCCTCTATTGAAGATAATATTTTTATTCCCATTTTAAAGATATCAAAATTATGCTGTAGGCATCCAGTCCACCAAATGTAAAATGACTCCTCTGCATAGCCTGTCACTGTCCCCAGCTCCACTCTGTTCCACAATTTGTGTGTGGATGGGAAGAAGATAGCATTTTACAGTAGGAACTATCTCTGCAGTAAGGCAGAGAATGCAGTACACTCTTCAGCCCGAAAGGAAGCGTTCTTACTTCATAAGAAGTTCTAGAATTCATTCTCTATGTATAAGCTTCTGAAGCTTCTTATCAACCTCACTTGGCTAGCGCATCTTAAAAGAGGTAATAAATGATCAGTCCATAATACTCACTTCACCTTGCTGTGTGATTGTGGTATAAGCGTCATCCCGCTGAACAAGCACAGAAGTGTCCATTCCAAAACTGTGAGCTCTAGAGCACGCATCTGAGAACTAGTTCCACCTTGGGAAACACACTGTGTTAACTCTGGCTACAGAACTGAATGCATCTTGCTCTTCAGCAGGTTTGTTTATCATGGTTATTCTTTCATCTGCAAACTTTCTAATTATAGGATCCTAAATAAAAGGAATAAAACAAGAATTAAAACTTCACAATCTCTTGTTTCTATGTATATTGATGGTACAATATAGGAAATTAACTCAAAAATAACTTTTTGTATTTAGCCTAACTTTCTTTTCCACTACACCTTCCTATCAATCTAAAAGTTAAAATGCTGTATTCTACTTGCCGTACATATACCAAAATAGCCCCAAGTATTGATGCATGCACACACTAGGAATCTTCTACCCTTTTCTTTGTGCTAGTTTGATGTCATATGCAAAACATCTGGAGGCTCTGGTTAGATAATAGGTTTGTCTCCTTTGTGTTTTCCATTGAGTAATGTCTGTATCTGTGTACACTGTTAAATCTGAGCCAAAATTTAAATGCATTTTCTTTCTCAAACTCTTTCACTTGATGAAAAAATAAACATACTGTTTCTTAGTTTTAAAGACATAAGTATCCAATTGTTTATTTTAGTTATTTTCATATCAGTTTCCCAAACTCTACAAAATGTTCAAACAAGAATTTTAGTAACCTATGATATACAAAAATCTTTTCAAATTGTTGCTATTGTTAAGAAGGTGATAAAAAATAAATGTATGTCGGGATTTGGTGTTACTTAGCCCCAGAACATAATAAAATGTGAAATAAACCATATTCTTCAAACAATGAGTGCTGGATTTAACTTAATGATTTCAAAATATTCTATAGCCTTCCAGTAAGAAGCCCACAAAGAATGGAGAAACAAGTGCAACAGATATGGACTGTGCCACATTTTTCCATAGTGCGGCAGTAGCCTGCACTCTAAAGAACATCTCCCTCGATTAATATAAGTGAAACCTGCCATAACTTCACCCCTGCTTCTTCACCTCACTTCACTAAAATTAATAGCATTCTAGTTTTTAAAACTAGATTTAGAATAGAAATGATTGTTTTTCTTTTTCTGATCTAAAAGAAATGAGCAAAAGTAGTTGTCAAAATATTCCTTCTAAAAAATACTCAAGTACAAATGTGTTTTATTCCAAGTTCTAGTCTTTAAAGAACGGTTTTGGGTGGTGTACTGGCTTATGTACTACATTTTGAAAAATGGGTCCTTTCAACTTTTCCTTCCCCAAATTAATCTTCATAGGGACCAAGCGGGGAGGAGGGTGGCATTTAAAAGAATGAAAAGATTTTAACACTGGTGAAATAAGTGTTTGCACATGTCACACACAGAAAGGTACATTTTGGATCCCCCTTACATAGTAGGAGTACTGTGTCAGAGGGGACCGTAGGGAAATACACACACTTGCACTTCTTCCTGAGCAGGAACCAGGATTATAGTGATGAAGCAAAGTGTGGTTTGCTTCTATTCTTTGTTTCTCCCTTTCTTCGGCCCCGCTCTCTCCTCCTGTTTTTGAGTCTAGTACCACGTTAGTATAGAGAGCTGAGATTTAGGTAACTGAGCTTAGGAAGTGCTCTGAAACTTGATTGCTCAGATGTTAAATGAAATCAAAAGCCAAAAATCTGTGCCAGACAAAAAACCCATAAACACACCTGCCCCCTTTGAACCCTCCTTGGGGATGGACTCCCTTGAAAGGAGGCTTAGACCATGGAGCCTGTGAACTCAGGAGCACCTAGTTTGCCCCTTAACTATGCTGGCTCTGTGGCTTCATGTCAGCAGAGACTGGGCTTAGAAAGAACTAGATTAAGTGTACAGAGACCAGAGTGTTTATTTCCTTCTGATAATCTTGCTGATGATTATTATGATACATAGTGGGTCCTTTTAAAATAGTCAGAGAAAATTATATCTTGCACTTTGTCAAATTAACTCAGCCGAGTTTAACTTTGTGAAACCAGAACAACTGAAATACTGTACTGTATTAAACCTTTTCAAAAGTATAGACGACCACAGTATATCTTGATACTGCACTTAAAAAATCTTGTGTCAACTAAAATAGAACTTATCCAACCGATGCCCTCAAAAATTGCTCATGTCTCTTTACTCATAAACAGGGCTTACAAAATGGGTCTTCCAACTCTTGTCCAAGTATTTGATGGGAAGATTCATGGAATTTCTGAGAGATATGGTAAGGCACCGGATTTGGATACATTTTTTCCTCTGAAAATGTCGTCAAACTTTTAAGAATGTTTTCCTTTTTCTCATTTCAATTAGTATAACTACACTGAACTTTAAATTCTGACTTTTTCAATCTCACCCTCTTTGGATCTCCCTGGAGTCTATGGATTAATGCTTCTTCTCTTTCACATATTCTGAAAAATTCTTAACCAATAACTTCAAATATAGTCTGCCGCATTCTTTTATTTTTTAAAGATTCAAAATAAATATATGCTGTAAAATATTTTATTTTTTCATGCCTTTTTCATATTTCCTACTACTTTAAATCTCTGGGCTTCAATTACAGATAATTTTGTGTAAATTCATTGATTCAGTTTTAAGTTTTTATTATAACTTTCATTTGTAGAAATTTGTCCTTTTTTAAAACATCCTCTTACTCATGACTTTATCTTTTATTTTTTGAAACGTCTGACACGAACTTGTTATGTCTCTTCAGTCCTGGAATTCCTGTGCTGGGAGACTTTGAGCTTCGGCCTCGCTTGTGCCTGCTTTCGCCTGGGATGCCTTGTTTCCCTGTGTGTGCATTTTGTACTATGAATGTCAGGGCTTTGTTTTTCTTTTTGTTTGAGAACTCTTCCTTTTTATTTGAACTCTACATGTGGAAATTACTTGAGGTCTGAGATGAAGGCAGATGCAGTGCCTTCCTAGGATGGCTAGCATTTGCTTTTGTGAGTATCTATAGCATTATCAGTGCTGTATCAATTTAAACTAGATCATTGTCTTAGGTTTGTCATGAATGTGTGTTTCATAACACCAGACGGCATGAATTCAGGATACAAACTTGAATAGAAGCCAGATCATAGTTATGAGTCTTCTGGTGAAATTCTTTCCACTTTCAGTCAGAATCAAGGTTCAATATTAAAGTTTTAATATGAAATTTTTTCTTGGTTCCAGATTAGTCATATGGTTCATTTCGAGTTCATTCTTAAACTTATTGTGTCGGGATTCCAGGGTTTTTTTAATTCCATTAAGGATCCCCTAATATAACCCTAAACTTCTCAGTGGCCTGGGCTTTATCTCTCATTGTTGTAACGTTAACTGCTAGTGCTTGAGTCTGCCTGACCCAGACAAATCCATTAAGGCCAAGGGATAACATCGGCACTTTCATTATCTCTCAGGCTTCCTACCTTTAAATTATTTTTGGTCTAAGCTGCACAGCATCTATTCACTTAGGCAGAATTTGCATGTATTTTCTATTTTAAAAATACTTTTAGCTAATAATTTTAGTTGTTTTCAGCAAGAGGATCAATTTCAGTACTGAGTTCACCATATTACCAGTAACAGAAGTAAAATTGCTTAAACTCACTTTTTCTTCTGCATTCATTATAATTACCCCAAACTTTTACTCTGTTTTATTATAACTTATTCTAACCCTTACTGTTTTTGCTATTATAATGTATATTAGATGTACAACTGTATGTTGTTCTCAGATTGTTTCCTTATTTACAAAATCTTCTACCTGCTCATTCTAAGTGCTTTGGCTTTTTAGCTCTTTTATTGAACTATGTTATTACTATGTTGATGAACTGCATGAAATATTCCTAGTGCGTCTCCCTCTGTAGTTTGAGTTATGCGTACTTCCACATTTGAAGGTTTGAACCTTAAATCTCTCCTCTTTGTTCTTTCCATATTTTTCCATCTATTTCTCCTTCTTCTGCCTTTATTTCATCATTCACCCCATCCTCCTACCTCCCTCTGTCTTTCTTGCTCTACTGCACTATGCCCTCATAAGTCACGTCATTTATTCTCTCCTTGGTCACATTCGTATGGCCCTCCAACTCAAAGCAGCACGAATCTATGTTCTTGGAGTCTCTTCCCAGTTTATTTATAAACAGCCAGTCTTTCCTTCAAGTGGGTGAGCCCTTGGAGTTGATGGGTTTGGAGCACTACTGTGGAGCGGTCTTAGCCAGGGAACACATGGCATCTGAGTTCTTTCCTGAAATCTACTCATGGCACTGTCATCACGGGGTTATTCAAATATTGCACAGTCCCTTAAAGATAGTCTATTGGTGCTTCTCACTGCTGGCGAATTTCCAAGGATACAACTTAGGTTCTACTTTTGTGAGTCTCTCAAGAGGATCTAAACTCCTCACTTCACAAATTATCAAATTAAATGAGATTAGTGAAAATTTTTGATAGTACTGAATCTAGAGAAATGGATGCTGGGAGCATAATACAACCTTAAAATTTTCTCTGTCTCATGCGTGACCATGTTTCCTTTCACTGCGGCATTAGTTCATGGCCCTGTACTTGTTCTATGGCCTCTGGTGAGCTTTCCTCCCCTTCCCACTTTTGTGAGTTCTTGTAGTTATTTATTTGATCACTTACTTGGGTACTGGGGAGTCCTGCCTCAATACACTCTCCTTATCAAATTACTTTAAATACTTCACCGTGGCATCCTGCAGTTTAAAATTATTCTTTTTTATGAATAGTTTTATTTTAGATAATTAAGTTTCTATCATATATGTCTGTGAAGGAAAATGTGCATGGGACAAGCGGAGTTATTCTGCTAAAGTTGTCACTATCGGAGAGAAACTACAAATACAATGGAATACGAGGTAATCGTGTTTGCTGAGCGTCCACTGCAGACCAGGAGGAAAGCCACAGGGCCCCCCATGCAGAGCGCCCTGCTCCCTGGGCGGGTCCTCACCCTGTGAAGAGAAGCTCTACAAGTCTCAGGGCTTTAAAGAGCTACTGAAAGTGGAGTTGGCTGCTTTCCTGTACAGCAGTCAGCTTCGTGCTTATTCTTACGTAAAAAACAAAACATGAATTAGCCACGGAAGTCTTCCCTATGTCAAGAAAATCTTTTAGTGTTGGTTTTAAACAATCAGGCTTTAAGTATCTGAAAGAACAGATTTGTACTGCTATTTGCTGCCCTCTGCAGGTGAATTTGAAACACAGCTAATAGTGGAATTCTGAAGACCAAAAACACCGCTTCGGCGCTCAGGTACTGTTCAATGACAAGGATATCGCCTAAAAAATGATCACTTTCAGTGTTGTAGCAGCTCACGTGGATTAGCCTTGTGCACACCTCGGACATATGGGATAATCTACTGCTTTCAGCCCACAGCCCTGCACTGCTTGCTATTCTACCGCGATTATAGGCAATTATATCAAAATGATATCTGTGTGTCTATGTACCTAACATAGAAAACCTACAATAAAATACAGCGTAAGAGGTAAAACCGGGTGCATCCGTGTGGAACCCTTCCCGTGAGTGTGGACTGCAGGTTTCAGGCCCAGAATTTGCTCTGAGTAAGGCAGGGAGTGAAAGGCGCCGGAAGGAGCCGCCCTAGGATACAACCCTACACTACCGTGGACGGACACCCTGTGCTTCGGCTACAGTGACTTCATACAAAACGTTTTTTCTTCAACTGTACTTCACCTTTGTTTGCTAAAACTTTTTAATTCTTTTCAAGCAACCCTTAGCTTGAAAATATAATGCACAGCTGTATAAAAATGTTTTCTTTCTTTGTGCCTTTACTATGTAAACTTTATTTATTTATTTTTACTTTTAAGCTATTTTGTTCCAAAAAATAAGAGATACATACCTTAGCCTAGGCCAACCCAGACTCAAGATCGATAATACAGCTGTCATCCACCTCTACATGCTGTCCCAAAGGAATTTCCTTAAGGACAGTGACATGCATAGAGCTGTCATCTTTCAAGAAAGCGATGCAGTAACGACTTCTGAAATACCTCCAGAAGAACCTGCCTCCAGCTGTTGTTGAGGACACACCACTTCCAGAAATAGATCTGTGGTGGTTTGCTTAGGTCATGTCTTTTCTTTTCTTTTTCATCATAGATTCACTCACAAGCAGGGAATGCACTATAAACGTTCTTTTCTGTTTATAAAAACCTTTCAGTGTTGGAGCCCAGGCTTTCAAATTTGTGAAGGAGATTTTTGAAGTCAGCAAAAGTTTATTCTAAATCTTTCACTGTGAATTGCCTGGGGACGGTTCTTTTTCTTCTTCTGCAGCTTCCTTTTCTCTTGCCTCTCCTTCTGAAAAAGGCAATAGGAATTTTTTCAACTCCATGATAATCTCAAGGGACCACCTTTGTACACACAGCCCATCATGGGCAGAAATGCCAGTAAGCGGCACATGATTACATTATGATGTGGATTACATTAGCAGAGAAAAGAATGCTCATGAAATTGTGAAAGTTCTATTTCTATTGCATTGATGTCATGTGACTTGGGCCTACTACATGTTGGATGATTAAGAAATAGAGACTGTTTTTGAAGAGTTTGGCAATAAAAGAAAAACATCAATGTTTTTGAGATAGAAGTTATGTGTTCATTTGATACCATATAAAATGAGTTAATTTCACATTATAATGCAGTACTGAGACAAAGCAAACAATAGGCATGATGCCCTTTCCCACACCTAGACACAAAGTGTATTAAGGAGAGCAGGTAACTGGTTGTCTGTTTGTTAATGTTTTCCTTCTTTTATTTTTAAAATAAAGTTTTTAAAAACCAGATGGCCAAATTACAGATGATAAACAAATATTTTGAGAAAAATACCAAATGAAGACAACATATTACCATGAAACTCTCCTTTTCATTAACAAATTCCAGCTAACTTTTCTAGTCCATGCCATCTTGATAGTTACTAACTTGGAAGCAGTAAGACAGTCGCCACTTATTAACATACAGGACTGGTGGGTTGTACCCTTTTCAGAGCATTATATTTTTTTATTTTAAAGAGAATAATAAAAAAGAACAATAGCAAAGTACTGACAACATAGACAGAAACAAAGCAAGAACAGTAAAAACGATGCAGGGTTGCAGAACCACCTTATAGGGTTCAACAGTTAGAATCAATTCTCCTTTTTTCATGTCTTTCTCACCTTCAGTCTCGCTGACTTTAGCATCACTAGCAAGACAATGGGGTCAGAGATGCTTCCGTTCCTGACAAAAGCAGAGGAGGACAAGTTCCACATGAATTTAAGACAGTAATTTAGCATTTCAAACAAACATTGTCATTTGCTGCCCCTCACTGGTAAGATAATAAAATTGCTAAATCACATTTTTAAAGTGTTGTTCTTGGCCCTAAAATCTTATTTTATAGGAAATAGCTTTTTTATCACCAGATTTGAACAAATTGATCATCTCAGATAACTGAATACCATATGCAGAGTCATCTAATATTACGAATTTTCTAGCCTTCAACTTGGGTAACTGTAGAGAAAAGTTACACATGAAAAATACTAAAATAAGCCCTCTCTGAGTGAAGCACCCTGTTACTTGAAAACTTAGCATTTATTATTGACAACAAATTTTGTCAGTTGCTTTCCTTGAAATGACAAGCTCGTTTTATTAATCTGACAAAATATCTGCAAATGCCCACACCTGAATGATCGCGGTTTGTCTACCAGTCATTCTTTCCAGTAAAAATGCCATCTCATGAAAAGATGTAGCTAATTCAATTAAATTCAAACCAAAGTTCAAGTGATTTTCTCAAGATAACTATCACCAAAACATCCTTTACTCACACTTCCGGTGCCATCACACAAAGCATTAGAAAGAGGCAGGGTGGAATTACTGAGAAAATGCTGTAGTGGGTGATTAGAGTAAGCGCACTATACTGCGGGATTTCCAGAGCTGTGGGGGTTGGGCCTCCGAATGAGGAACCCGCAGTTCTGCTTTGTCTGTTGCTGGCTACTGAGTTGGGGAATCTGATTAGCACAATAATGATCTTCTACCTCTCACTCCACGTTAGTTAGGCATTGAGAACTTCAATTTGGTCAGGAAATGGCCATGGCTGTACCAAGAAAGTGGTCAGGGGTAATAGTCAATATGTGGTACACCTTCAGTAAATGGCACGGGGTTTAGGGCTGGGTTGAGACAAACATCTGCAGATAGTGTACAGCAAGGACCGGTTTCTTGGTTAAACGGTGAGCAAGATTATAGATAAGAAAACAATGCTGAAAATCTAGTCTCCAAGGTAAGACAAAGTTCAAGTTGAAAGTGAGTCATGACACCGAAAAGCAGAAGAGGGGAAAGCAGGCGGAAGACACAATTGAAAATCTGTGCGTGCAGAGCCGCACACAGCACAGGAGTCCCAGCCGTTCTCTCTACGTGGTGCCTGGCATGTGACAAGGGATACGAAGAAGCCCCCTAACTGAACTGTGCGGAAGAAAATGGCTTGCAGCTGACGGGACTTAGGACCAGAAAAATTGCCTCTGAAAAGAGCTATGGTGACTTGACAATTCCATACAGACATGGCGACCCCGTCTGGTTTTAGAAGCGCGTAGTACCCTTCCTGCCTAGAGAAAGGAGGACCTACTGTCTGTCCTCTCACCTTCATAACAAGCTATTAGAGCATCACGCCGTCCCCTTCCTTCATTTTAGATAGCTCATTCAGACTTCAGCCAGGACATTGCAATAAGAAAAGATGATCAATGACTTCCTAAGTGAAAAATCTTATACATGTACTTATTTTAATTCTCATGTTGCTACTTTTTTCCCTCAAGCCTCTTCAAAAGTCTCATCATAAGACTTTCTCTGACCAACCTGACTACAACATTCATGAGTACTCTGTCACTTTCCCCAATATTAATCCTTTTTTACTCCCATTCTAGAAAATGTCAAATATATTAAGCAATGATTGCCCAGCACTCACAGATTGCCCAGAATAGTGCTTTTCTCCACCAGCCACACTAGGAATCCTGAGGTTTAAGACACACTGGGACTAGTACATGCAAGAGGGTTTCCTCAGAAATAGAAATTAATTAGCATGAGGCTAAGCAGTGAGAAGGTCTCAGCCAGAAAATCTTAAATTCAAAACCTTAAAGTCACATTTTTTTCTAGTAGCAAGTGAAACTCAGAACAAAGCCTTAAAAATTTAGTAATGCAAAAATATCCAACATACAGTCACATTACTTGACATCTAAAAAAATAGGCAGAAATGCAAGTTCAAGTTCAATCTGCAGTACTAGCAGGAGCCCATCTCAAAACACCCCCACAGGAAAAAGAATCAAAAATATCAACCATATGGAAAAAATAAGTAAGTCAATTAAAACCAAGCAGAATGAACATACTATTAGAATTAGCAAGTAAAAATATTTAAGAGATTATAATTATACTCCATATATTAAAAATTTTGATTAGCAACAAGATATTTGTAAAAGATCTACTAAATTTTTAAAGGTTATAACTAAAATATATAAACTAAAAGTTGAATATAATTAATAGCACATTAGTATTTAATAAGACACTGGAGGTTTACTGTCACGAAACTTGAAAATGCAGATACCATCCAACATAAAACATACAGAGCATAGAGAACCTTTTCAAACATAGCAACTCTATAAGCATAATTGAGGCAGGCTAATCTACATAAATTCAGATATCCCTAAAGAAGAGAAAAACTGAAAAAAGACAGTGAAGTCTTTCCCAAATTTGATGACAGCTATAAAGACAGAGATCCAGAAAGGTTAACAAACATGAGAACAAGAATCAAAAGCTATACCATGGCACATAGTAACAAAATTATTGGAAGCCCAAGTATTTTTATTTAATTTTCATTTTTAATAGTACATATTCGCAGTACACAAGGATTACCTTTATCACGAGGCGTTGGCACACACATATAACACGTCCTAACTCTTTAGGTCCTTTTCTTTTCTTCTCCACCCTCTGTCCAGCTCTTGGCCCCCTTCCTACTTGCAAAATATCCATCTTCCTGTCACTTATTATCCATCTTTTATTTTTCTTTTTAGTTTATTTTTGTTTTGGATTTCTCATAAAAGAAACCATGTAATATTTAAACTCGTGTGTCTGATTTATTTCACATACTATTATGTCTCAAGGTGCGTCCATTTTCTTGAAATTACCCAATTTTTTCTGTTTTTAATAGAATACTGCTCTGTTGTTTATAAACACTATACTTTACTTATTGACCTGCTGTTGGACAGAAATGTCACTTGCAAAAGTTAGATGAGCTGTGCTGCTGTAAACACAGGTATGCGTGTATTACTGTGATGTGACATCTTCACATTTTTTGGAAGGGTACCTAGAAGGGAAATACCTAGATCAAATGAAATGTCTATTTTCAGGTTTTGAGAAATCCTCATGCTGATTTCCATACTGGTTATACAAGTCAACATTCTCGCCACCAATGCAGAGAGCTGGTTCCCCCATACCTCACCAGCATTTGCCAGTATTTGGTTTTCTGAAGTTAAGATTAAATCTCAGTGTTGCTTTAATTTGCATTTCTTAGTGTCCAGGGACTTTGAACATTTTTTCATGTATTTATTTGTAGTTCTTCTGTGAATTGTCTATTCATTTCAATTGCCCACTTTTTGATTCAGTCTTTCACTGAGGGAGAGTCAAATATTTCTGAGTTCTTTATATATGCTATACCCTACACCTCTGTCTGAAGAATGCCTGGCAAAACCTTTATTCATTCTGTAAGTTATCTTGTAACTGTTATGTATCTTTTGCATTGAGGCTCTGTTCAGAAAGTCCTAATTTATGCCACTGTCTTCAAGAGCTTTACCTACTTTTACCTTCTAGCAAATTATTTCTGTTTTAATATCTAGATCTCTGATCTACTTTGATTTTAGTTTAATACATGATTAGAGATATGGGCCTGGATTCAATCATCTGTAAATGGATGGCCAATTTTCCCAGCACTGTTTTTTAAAGAGGCTGTCTTAATTCCAGGGTATGTTTTTGGCCCCTTTGTCAAACATCAGCTGGCTGAATGTGCCCAGAGTTATTTCTGTAACCTCTGTTTTATTCCAATGATCCATATATCTTTTTTTATGCCAGTAACATGCTGTTTTTTTAATCATGGTAGCTTTGTAATATAACTTAATATGGGACCGTGATGCCTCTTCCAGCTTTGCTCTTGCTGCCCAGGACTGTTTTTACTATGTAGGGTCTCTTCTGGTTCCATGTGAATTTTAAGCAACATTCTTGGCATTTTCTTTGGAATTGCATTAAATCTATATACCAGTATTGTAAATATGGTCTTTTTGACAATATTTAGTCTGCCTATCCAGGAATTGATGATATCTTTCAATTTTCTGCTGTGCTTTTTAATCTCCTTTTCCAGAATACTATAGGTTACATTACAGAGGTCCATTACTTCTTTTGTTAATTTAATTCCAAAGTATTTAATTTTTCTTGAAGTTAATGTAAATGGTGTCATTTTCCATTCTCTGGAGGTTCACTATTTGGTGTAAGGAATGCTGTTGATTTTTGTGTGCTGATTTTGTGTGCTGTACTTTGTTGAATTTGCTTAAGAGTTCTGGCCGTCTTTTTGTGGAATTTTTGGAGCTACTAGGTAAAGGTCACGCCAACAATGAATAATAATAGTTCTGTGTTTTCCCTTCCTATATATATGTATCCCTTTTATTTCTTCTCTTCCCGATTGCTCTGGCTAAAGTCTTGACCACTGTTAGCAGCGACAGTGGACATCCTTGTGTTGTTCTTGGTCTTACAGTTAGAGCTTTTTGTTTCCCCATTTAACACAATGATGTCAGTAGGTTTGTCATAAGTGGTTTTCATCAGATGGAAAAACGCTTCTTCTGTATCTGTTTTCTTCAGGGTTTTTTATCATGTGTGGATGTTTTTTAAAGAATTTTTCTGTATCTATTGAGATAATCACCTGATTTTTATCCTTGCTACTGTTTATTTATTTACATTTATTGATTTTCATATGTTGAACCATCACTGCCTCCATGGGAGGAAACATACTTGCTCCTGGTATATGTTTATTGGTCCTTCTTAATGATTTATTATACATATATGATACTTGTAAAAATAAAATATATGATCACAATAACATAGGGGTCAGGAGAAGGCAAAGAAAAATACAATGATTTGCTGCATTCTGCTTGCCAGTATTTCATATTCAATAAAGAGATTGGCCTGTAGTTTTCTTTTTTGTTGGATCCTTGTGTTGTTTTGGACATAGGATAAAGCTGGATTCCAGATTAACTTTGGGAGTATTCCTGCCCTTTGAGTTTCACTGGCGAGTTTGAGGAGCATTGATATTCTTACTGAATTCAGCAGTGAATCTGTCTCACTGCAGTCTTTAGTTGGTAGATTTTTTTTATTACTGACTTAGTTCATGGTTTGTCATTGGATTATCTAATGGTTTTTCTGCTCTGGGTTCAGGTTTGGTATTTCATATTGATCTTGGTATCCATTACCTTCTTCTGGATTCTCCAATTAACTGGCGTACAGGTTTGCAATGTAGTTACTAATGATCTTCTGGATTTGGATGGTGTCTGTTGTGATTCTGCTCTTTTCATTTATAATTACATTAATTTGTTAAGATTTGCTAAGGGTTTGTCTATTTTGATTATTCTTTTGAAGAAGCACCTATTCAACTTACTGCTATTTTTGGTCTTTGTTTGGGGAGATTTTTGTCTCAATTTCATTAATTTCTGTTGAGATCCTTAAAATTTCCTTTCTTATACTAGCTTTGGACTTTGGTTTGGATCATTCTTGTTTTCCAAGACATTGAGGTCATTAACTACATTTCTAGGATGACTTGATTTTCTGATGTGAGCATTCAGAGATATATGCTTCCCTGCTTCCAGTGTGTATCCTGCATTTTTATATGTTGTCTTGGCATTATTGTTTGCTTCTAATGTGTAAATCTTTTCATTGATTTCTTCTGTCACCCACTGATTATTCACAAGTGTGTTATTTAACTTAAATGTCTGCATAATTTTCAAGGTTTCTTTTGTCACTGATTTCTACTTTTATTGCACTATGATTTCTACTTTTATTGCACTGTGATCTCACAATATACATAAGAGAATTCTGATTCTTTTGTACCTATTTAAGCATGCTTTATCAGCTAGTAGAATGTGGTCTATTTTTGAGAAATATGCATGTGCTGCTGAGAAGAATGTGCATTCACATTGAGAGTTTCTACTCAAAGATAGTGACTTACTCTTGTCAGTGGATTATTTTCCTGTTGTGGATTCTTTTTTCTCCCCTCTCCTTAACTATTCCCCTTTCTTGGTGTTTCCATCCCACTACACATTTAGCATTGTTGACTTCATTGTCTCTTGCACACTGTCCTTGGGTTCATTGTTACTGGTAATTTGTTGCTTTTCTCTTCCAGCTTTTAAATTCAAGTAGGTAATCAAGATTAACTGTCTCAATGGGCAAATAGATCATTTTTTCTTACTATTTAAATCTTTTAAAAGACAATTATTTGTTTAAAGAAATATTGTGACAGATAAACCGGAAAGATGGCAACCCGGTAAGCAGCACAGAAAGATCCTCCCAGAGGATCGCCACCTAGACACCGGAATATAGCACCATGAGGAAGACAGGAAAGAGAGAAATGGGTGTCCTGGACTCAAGAAGGATCTGAAATGAGAATTGAAGCCCTCAGAAAAAGCAAACAAGACCTCTCCTGGAGGAAAGGCTCGGAGTGCCACCATGGCACAGTTGGAGGAAGAGGAGGCAGAGAACGAGGGAGTCACTGCTCCAAACATACACTCGGCTTGTTCCCTCATTCCAGCACTCACAGCTTCAGCTTCGGAGGCCTGTGCTCACAGAAGCTTCTAATTCAGCCAGGGCAGAGTGGAGTTCCAAGAGCTGGTCCAGGACCAGAAAGGAGAAAGCACAGCCTAGAAAAGAGGCAATGGCGGTCGGGAGGTATCGTCCAACCCAGTGTGAGGATGAGAAGTTACAACAGCTACTAAAACAAAATCCCCACTCTGCAGCAACCTTTCTAATCAGCACCGGAGGCAAGGTGAAGTCAAAGCAACCAGTATACAGCCTACCACACTCAGCTCTGTGCCTGCCCTGGGGCTGTGGCCTCATACCTCTCCACTGTGTGAGCAACTACCAGCAGAGAGCAGCAGAGAGCAGCAGCAGTGACCTCAGGGCCACAGCAATTCCCAGGGATCCAGCCAAAGAACAAATAGGAATTGGAGCACAACAGTAAAAGAGAGCTGCAGATGGAGGTGGACCACACAGCCCCACACCCTTCTCAGTCCAGCACCAAGCAGGAAGCACGAGCTGAGTTACCAGGCTTCAGCTTCCACCCTGAACTCCGTCTCTGAGCACCTTGAGTCTTGGTGACCCAAGCACTCAACATGTGTCCATGACAGCAATGGGCTGAGTCCAACGGCTTCAGGACTCACCCTAAACTACTAATATGAGCACCAAGAGGAACTTCATACTGCTTGCTTATATGAATCTTGTATGAACCCATAGTGACAAATTACACGGAAAGCAGCAGTCCTGGAGTCCGAGAGACAACAACATACTCTACACAGCAGACCCGAGAAAATCCTCCAATTCTCTTCTAGAAGTAATAACTAAACTTAGTACACACCTTGGTCTACCACAGTGAACACAGGTGGGGGAAACCTCACACTACTTGTGCCCAGCATCATTAAGTGCACCCAATGCCCAGCTGCAAGGAGCGGGAAATGGCAACACTGGAGATCAAGAGGTGGGAGGAGGTGAAGACCTGGAACTAGGGGGCAGACCTGGTTCTCTAGCTGGGTGGGGATAGCCTTCAAAGAGTCATAGGTAGCCTTCAGGGAGACAATAGTGCCCTATAAGGTGACCCCGGGGGCCTTGACAGGGAGCCTAGTAGCCTGAGGGGGGAGGGGGCTCCCTCCAGGCTACATGAGAATGCTGAAGACCTGGACCTGGCCTCTGGCAGCACAGCAACAGAGCAGAGCCCAGCGGGGGTGACCTGTGGACTCCACCACCCCCTCAGGAGCGTCTCACTGGGGCGGAGCCCAGAGGTCCATGGTGGTGACCCCATGTACTCCACTGGGCCCCTGGGGAGTGCGGTGACAGAGCGGAGCCCGGAGATCTGCAGACACAACCCCATGGACTCGACTGGGGCCCAGGGAGCACCTCACATGGGGCGGAGCTGGTCCATCTACAGGGGTGACCCTGTGGACTCGACTGGTACCCCAGGAGCACCATACCAGGGCAGAGCCTGGCAGTTCACTGGGTAACCCCACCAACTCAATGCGAACATTCATGGCCTTGAGGGCTTGTCATGGAGGCTTGACCACAGTAAACCTGGTTCCTTGCTGTTATGGTTGCTACATTGTGTCAACTTGGGGAATCTAGAGGTTTGGCTGAGTGACTCAGCAGGAAGCCAAGGTGCTTACTTTGTATACATCCTGAGCCTATGGAAGTGGAGGGTATGGAGGTTATGTGAGAGCCACACACCCCCTGGGTGGAGGTAGCCTGTTTACAGTGTAAGGGAGAAAAAGAGGCTGCTTGCAGCCATTCCTCCCTTTTGCTCTGGTTTTTTTGCTGTGCTCTGCTACCATGATCGTTTGTCCTCTACCATGTGCCACTCTGCCTCAGAACCAGCCAAGTATGGACTGAAGCCTCCACAAAGTGTAAGCTAAATAAACCTTTCCTTCCTTCATTTTGGGCGTTGGGTATTTTGTCTCAGCAATGAAAGAAAAGTAACCAAGACACCTGCCTATTTACTGTCTTTGAGGATGGGTGCTTTTTCACCTCCTGCCGTAACAATTTGTGTACACCCATATTTGTTATAGCATAATTTGAAGCAGCCATGTCTCTTCCCAATGTGAGAGCCGAAGGGAGTAAATAAACCAAAAAGTACAGTTATTATCAGAGGGAAGATGACTGATCGGATGGTAGAATAATGAAAATGAGGGTGGATAAAATTGATTAATCAACTGAACCATCATTTGTATAACTGAGTAACAGATACAAAGGTAACATTAAGTAATACAGCATCCAGTGCTAATTCCCTACTATCTTCTGCATAATTTTATGTATCCTGTATTGTTTTTGTGTTAAAAATAAAGAAATATAGTGACAGTGTAGTGTGGTTTATTATACACATATAGTATTTATAAAATTAAAATATATAATCATAACATAAAGGTCAAGAGAAGGGAAAGAGAAATATAATACTACAAAGTTTTTATGCCATATTTAACATGGCATCTGTCATTTGATGGTAGACTGTGATAAATTAAAGGGACAGTGGTACCTTGTTTCACAGACTTAATCTTTTCTACAGTGTTGGGAAGGGCGACACATTTATATTCATGTGGGGAAGATGCCCACAGTAGTTTTTGTCACTTGATGCAGCTTCCAAACAAAAACAAAATTTTGCCAAATGCTTCTGTGTGTGAACCAAACTGAATGCAAAGAAAAGCACTGCGAACCAAAGTACCATCATATATACCAAAACTTAATGTAAGCAGCAACCAAATAACAGTAAGTTTGAGCTAATAAGCAAAGAATGGAAGTAAAATGGGAAATATTAAAATGTTATTAAACCAAATAAGTGAGAAAAATAAGGAAAACAATAAATAGCAGATGAATCAAATAAAAAACAGAATGATATCTTTCAACCTTGCCATGTTAATAGTCACATTGAATGTACATTTTTGAAGTACTCCAACTGAAAGGCAGGAATCAATAGATTGGATGAAAAAACCAAAATCCAAATCTATCCGAACTATAGGAAACATACATTAAATGTGAAGTTACAAATTAAAAATAAAACTGTGCAAAAAAACATACCATGATATAAGTATGTAAAACTAAACTACAATAGCTATATTAAATGTATTTCAGAGCAAAGAATTTTACTACAGTAAAAAATATTTCTCATTAATTAAATGGCTAATTTATGAAGGTGGACAATTAGGCAATACATTTATTTCTCCTGCATGTTTAGTCACCTACCAACAGTTTCAATTTACACAAAACAAAAACTGATAGAAGTGTGTGGAGGACATTCTTTGATTAGAATGCATTGAGGACATTAAGGCTTCACTTTACAGCCTGGATTAGCCTTGAATTTACAATCCTCCTGTCTCAGCCCCTTGAGTACTGGGATTACAGGTGTGTGTTGGATTACATGTACAGAAGGATAATTCTTTAATTATCCTTGCTAAAACATTTGGTATCCACCCATTTGTACTAGCTACACCTGAGTTCTTTCTCAATGAAAGCTGACTGAGATTGGTATTCTGGGCTGCAGTCCAAGAGGCTGTAAGCCCCCTGATCCCAGAAGTTTGTCTCTCTTGTATTTCTTTTTTCCCTTACTTTCTTATTCATCTGCAGGTACCTCGTTCTTGGGACCTGTTCACCCTGGACAGAAATGGATCATAGACCAACAGAAGTGCATGAAAAAATAGGCAGATCCTTAAATAGATTGAGATTTCAATCCTATTTTCAATGCCATTTTCTCAATAACTGATAAGCAAAGTAGATGGAAAATCAATAATGAATTAAAACAAAGGTCAGCACCAGGCATGGTGGCACATACTTGTAATCCCAGCACTTGGGAAGCTGAGGCAGGATGATTGCCACAGTTTGAGGCCAAGCTGGGCTACAAAGTCAGTTCAGGGATATCCTAAACTACACAGTGAGATTGTCTCAGAACAAAACAAAACACAAAACCAAGGTCAGCAGTCTACAATTTGAAAGCTAAATCTATCCTTCTCTATTTCTTGCTTTTATAAATATGTTTTATTGAATCAGAGACAAACTCACCGCCTTTTGCAACGTCTACATTTTCCCTGACTGCAAAACAGCAGTATTTAGGGACAAAGTTATAGTTCTAGGTACCAACATTTTGTACTGAATGAAAATAAAAACATGGCATATCAAGCTTTGGAAAATATCACCAAGCCAGTACCTAGGAAGAAATTTCTAGAAATTTGCTATGAATATAAGAAAAAAGATATCAAATAAATGACTTCAATGTCTACATAAAAGCAGAATAATTGTCACAGACTTTGCAGCCACAAAAGCCTAAAGTATGTTTCACTTTCTCTAAAGTTTGCTAGTACAAGGTATAGAGCATACAATAGTGTAACCCATTTGATCTAATAGACATGCATAGAATATGACATTCAGTCATAGTAGAATAAACAAAATAAATGCTTTTGGAAAATGGACCATATTCTCAACTACAAAATAATTATCAATTAATTCAAGTGCATTAAAATCATACAAAGTGAATTATTTAATCACAATTTAAATTAAGCTAAAAATGCGTATGAAAGATTATCTGAAAAATCTCCACACATTTGGAAATTCATTGATATGATTCTAAATAATTAGTGAGTCAAAAAAGAAGCCTAAAGGAAAATTAGAAACTATTTTGTACTAAATGTGGAAACAACACACTAAATGTAATTGAAATGCTACTAAAGTATTACTCATGGGAAACTTTACTACTAAAAACCATTATTAGAGGAGAAAAAGTCTGAAATAAATGACATCAGCCTCTACTTTAAGAAACTATTAAAGAGTAAGGTCAAATTAAACTCAAAGCAACAGAATAAAGAATATGACAAGCATCAGAACAGAAACCAATGACTTAGGAAAGAGAAAATCAATAGGGAAAAATAAATAAAACCAAAGGTTAGCTCTCTAGGAAGATCTATAAACCTCATAAACTGATAGCCAAACCATTCAAGAAAAAAGACACAATGAGGAATTAAACCTCACAATGGACTCTCCAATTATTAAAGGATAATGAGAAAATATGAACAACCATGTGTCTATAAATTCACAACTTAGATGAAATCAAAAAGCAAAGAGAATTCACATAATTTATGTACATATTCTTATAGAAATTGAATTATAGGAATGTTCTGATCATTTTCTATTTGTCCTGTTAGTGAAGGAGGGATTCTTCACCCTACATCATATAATATGGTAAACGCACAATACCTCACACTAGACAGATGAGATTAGGAGCAATTTATTAGGTGCGTACACTCATGCCCAACAGGTGATGACCCATCATGTTACACAGGACCATGCAGAAATTACATTTGGGAGAGTAAATATCAGGGAATACTGTTGGCAGGATTTGTAGTGAAAACAGAATAGAATGACTTGTGGTTTCCATGGAAAGCTATTACTGCTTTGTTTCAAACTTTTGCCTGACAAAGAGATGAAATGTGTTAGGTTGGGGACAGTATGGAGTGAGCTGAACTACCTAATAAGGAACTAGAGAAAATCTTTCCCACTGAGTGAGTGGCATATCTGATAACAGCAGGGAAATTCACCAACACGTACTGGTACTCTACGTGGCTCAAAGCATTCAAGGTAGCACATGGAATTTCAGGCCTTACAGGACAAGAAATGCATCATAGCTCTTTCTGTGATGCTAGCTTATTATGATTAAAAAGCCAGAGAAAGACAATGCAAAAGAAAAAAACCCACAGACATATCCATAATTGATACAGATCAAAAATTATAAACAAAACTTTATCAAAAAGAACCTAACAATATATAATAATAATACAATATTTTAAAAGTATAGTTTATCCTGGAAATACAAGGCCAGTAGAACATTTAAGACCCAAAGTATTGTGGGTATGTAACAGAAAATGCCCCCCAGCCAGTATACTTCAGTGTGTTAGTTGCCCAGGTAATAGTTCCTATTCCAGTTCAGGTTGCTTCTGGTCTCTTAGAAACAGCTGATCATTGTGAGGCATAGCTTGTCACTATGATGCACATTGTAAAAGCCAATCACCAATGGATGAACCACTCTGACTCCATACTTCCTGCTTGCTTATCCCATAGAAGCCCTAGACCACCAGAGATCAGAGCCTGATATTCTGAGAATGATCTCAATCAGTGCCTGTGGACATAAATAAATCTACCTCCAAATCTTGGGTGTCATTTCAGTATTTCTGCTTGCCATTGGAGACGTAGTGGCACATTATAACCCTAGGTACTAAGGAGTTTGAGCCAGGAAAATGACAAGTTTGAGTCCAGCCTTGGAAACTTAACTACATTACTATGAAACTCTGTCTCAAAACAGAAAAAAGGTCTGTGTGTGTAGTTTGACATGAAGGCTCTGGGTTCAATCTCCAGTACCACAAAACTAAATAACTGAATAAATATGAATGTAAATGTAATATTCCTTGATATTTACTCTTCCCAAATCCATTAAAGTAATATATCTTATGAATAAATTTCAAATTGTATATTCATTTCAGTAGTTATAGGAAAAGCATTTACCAAAATCCAACACCCAATCCTGGTTTTTAAATGTCACGCCAAAATAGGAAAAGAAGAGAAATCCCCAGACAAAAAAGTCATGAAAAATCTACATCTAGGGCCATTTATAATGATGAAAATTGAATGCTCTCCACCTAAGGTCAAGAACAATAAATCAAAAGCAAAATTTTAATTCTTGCCATTGATATTTAACATTGTAGTAAAAGTTCTGGTCAGTGTTAATAGGTAAGAAAAATAAATAATGAAAGGTACATAGTTTTTAAAAAAATTCTCTGTAGTGAGTCGATAATATATACAGAAATCAAATGAAATCTACAAAAGGCCTATGAAACAATTAATTTAACAAGTTTATAACATAGCATAGTAATTTACAAAAGTTGACCTTCATTGCAATGCATCAGCAATGAAGAATTAAAACTAAAATGCAGGACAGAAGGATGATGGAAAATACCTATAATCCCAGAACTCAAAGAGGCTGAAGCAAGAGGACCACATGTTAGGCCCCAGCCTGGGCAACTTAGTGACTTAGTAAAACCTTGCCTTAAAAAATTATTTTTAATTTAAAAGTTATGAATTCTCTCTGGGATGGCGGGGCCTGCAACCAGAGTCAGACTCCATGCTCTGTGCTTCTTCTATTGTTTCTGAGATGGTGGGGTCTTTGAGAGGAGTGTAAGAACACATGCCTTTGTCAAGTAGACTGACAAGAACTCCAAGTCCTGAGACCCAGAACCAAAGTGTTGTCCCCAGTCCATGGGTACACAAACCCCCTTGGAGGGCAGTATAATTGGCAAGACCAGCAGCATGGAAGTGTCTGAAGCAGCAGCAAGGAGCCAGCAGTTGGACTCCAGTGAACTCCACACCAGCAGACATCTCGTCCTATGCCCCACATTCAGAGGTCAAGATCAGCTCCATACCCAACACATTTCTGGAATTCAATATAGACACTATCACAGAACTGTAAGCACCAGAGGTATCTTACTACTTTCATTTTCCCTTATGTGTCCGATTGTATATCTCTCTCATGTCTGATTGGATGTCATCTTGTTTTCTTCTGTATTCTGTAGTTATTTTTGTATTTGGATATTTTTTTCTTTTTCTGTTTTTGTCTAACTCTTTCTCACATCTCCATTTTCTTCTGTTCATTTTTGTTCTCTTTTTCCCTCCTTTTCTTCAATGTTTAGGCTAGTTACCTTTTTTTCATTTTCTCCTATAGACTCACTTTATCTCTTTTCTCAACTATTTGTTGAATTCAAACTTTAAAATAAGTAAACATTGCCTCTGCCCTTTCTGACTGTCTTGGTTACTTTTTTCTTGTTGCTGAGACAAAATATCCAATGCCCAAAATAAGGGAAGGAAAGGTTTATTTATCTTACAGTTTGTGGAGGTTTCAGTCCACACTTGGCTAGCTCAGAGGCAGATGGCAGAGGGCAAACGTTCACGGCAGCAGAACCCAGCAAAACAACCAGAGCAAAAGGGAGGAATGGCGGCAAGCAGCCTCTTTCCCTCCCTTACATTGTAAACAGGCTACCCCCACCCAGGGGGCGTGTAGCTCTCACATAATCTCCATGCCGTCCTCTTCCACAGGCTCAGGATGTGTACAACGTAAGCACCCTGGCTTCCTGCTGAGTCACTCAGCCAAACCTCTAGACTCCCCAAATTGACACAATATATCAACCATAACAATCCATCCCTCCTCAACTTGGCAACAGACACATTTCTTTAAACCAGTTTCCAGATCCAAAGACATTATATTACATTAGAACCATAACATTTTGCCCCCTAAAGACTCATGCACATCCCTTTATGCAAAAGGCATTTAATCCATCTGCAAGAATTGCCAAAGTCCACAGTTTCAGTATTGCTGAAAAGTCCAAGCCCCAAGTCTCCTCCAAGATGTAAGACAAACTCTTACCTATGGCTCCTGTACAAATGAAAAGTTAAACGCTTCCAACATTCAATGGCACAAAATAAACATTACCATTCCAAAAGGTACAAACAAGGGAATACAGAGCACTGAGAGCAAAGCAAGTCAAGTCCAACACTCAGCAGGGCTAACATTGTGTTCTGTAATTCCACATCCAGCATCTGAAGCAACTTGTGGCACATTGTGAGCTCCAAAGGGCTTGCATGAGTCCACCCCTATGGCACTTCTGGTGGTTACCGCCTCCATAGCTTCTCTCTTAGGCCTGGTTTGCTCTCCCCTTGCAGCTTTCTTCAGAAGATCCACGGTCCTATTTTTTCTAAACTTCTGAGGTCTCCAGTGCACCTTTTCTTCACACTCACGGCCTCACACACTGTCCTCTCAGGGGCACACTGCCTGTCCTCCCAGGCCTTCTGAAATCTGGGTGGAAGCCTCTTTAACCTCAGAACCCTTGCATTCTCCATGCACCTAAAGCCAGGGCCACGTGGATGATGCCATGCTCTGCTGCCACCTGGAGCAGTAGCCAAACTTTCCTCTCTCTTGGTCGTTGGGGTCAAGTGCCTGGATATCTGAGCACACTGAATCCAATGCTGAGGAATAAATTCTCTATGCCACCTCCATTCTGGAACCTGGTGCAGCTGCTGCCGCCATTCTGGAACATGACACTCTTTGGATTCCTTCTCAAGGCAAGGTCTTTCACCTTTGCAGTTTTGAGGCTGCAAAGGTGGAGACTTGCTGCTTGTGATGCTCTCAGGCCATCTTTTCCATTCTCTTATTCCTTCTCAGCAATAGAGATCTCCTCAGCCTTATCTTTGCAGTCCACAGCTTTATTGAAGCTTCCTTTCTGGCCAAATTCACATTTTAAATCATCCTACTGGGATCTTTACTCTTGATTCTCAATATAAACCTGGTTAAAAGCCCCCAACAATAGCCATGCCACTTCTCCAACATTTGACTGCCTGGAAATTTCTTTTGCCCGATTAATCAGTTCACTGCTGCCCTTAATCTCAGTTTTAGGCAAAGTCTCTGGACAAGAGCAAAATGTAGACAAACTTTCTGCCAAGTCATAACATACATCATCTGGAGTCCAACAACCAATGCAGTCCTTTTTCCCAGGAGAAACCTCCCAAACCTGGTCTTTACTGGCAGGATTTCTATCAGCCTTCTAGTCTTCCAAGCTCTGACCAGAATCTCCCACACAGAACAGCAGAAGGTGTTCTAGTGCATCTTTTTCAGGTGACGTCTCCAAACCTTTCCAAACTCTTCCCACAAGCCATTTCCAAAGGCTCTTGAACCACATGGTCAGGTATAACAACAGCAACCTCACTCCACTGGTACCAAATTCTGTCTTGGTTACTTTTCTCTCGTTGCTGAGACAAAATACCCAATGCCCAAAATGAAGGAAAGAAAGGCTTATTTAGCTTACAGTTTGTGGAGGTTTCAGTCCATACTTGGCTAGCTCAGAGGCAGATGGCAGAGGGAAAATGTTCATGACAGCAGAACACAGCAAAAACCACAAGAGCAAAAGAGACGAATGGCAGGCAAGCAGGCTTTTTCTACCTCCCTTACACTGTAAACAGGTTACCCCCACCCAGAGGGTGTGTACCTCTCACACAATCTCCATGCCCTCCTCTTCCACAGGCTCAGGATGTGTACAAAGTAAGCAACCTGGCTTCCTGCTGAGTCACTCAGCCAAACCTCTAGACTCCCCAAGTTGACACAATGTATCAGCCATAACACTCACTACTCCTTTGTATTCTATTTTATTCTTTCCCTCCTGTGTCCACCAGCTTCCCAAAATTTGCATGATCATCCTTTAATTTCCAGCCCTGGCTCTACTATATTTGACTTCCCTCATCACTTTAGCCTGTCCCCTAAAAGTCTTAATGTCCCTGTTCCCAATAGAAGGGTAAAATCACTTGACTAAGAAGAAAAAAATCACTGCATACAGTTCATAGTATATGTCTGATTTTTTTACATAATTTTAGAGTTTATTCCTATGGTCAGAGGTAACAGGTTAATGGTTATCATGATCATCTCAATAGATGCATGAAAAGCTTTTAATAAAGTTCAGCACTCATTAATGATAAAAAACCAAACAGAAAATTGGAATAGATGCTCTTAATCTCAATCAGGTAAAAGTTATCTATGACAAACCAATGGCCAACATCATACTAAATGGACAAAAACTGAAACCTTTCATTCTAAAATCAGGAACAAGTAAGGATATCCACCGTCACCACTCCTATTCCGTATAGTTCCGGAAACATTAGCCAGACCAATTATACAAGAGAGAGAAATAAAAGGAATAAGGATGGGAAAGGAAGAAGTGAATTATCATTATTCACAGATGACATGATACTGTACATAGAAGACCCATAAACTCTATCAAAAGATTCCTGGAGTTAATAACCACATTGAGTTGTGTGGCTTGATTCAAAGTCAATACTCAAAAATCAATAGCATTCTTATACACAACCAACTTATTGACAGAGAAATTAAGGAAACCACACGCTTCACAATAACATCCAAAGAATGAAATACTTAAGAATCCATCTAACAAAAGAAGTAAAAGATTTATATATTGAATATTATAGTACTCTGAAAAAGGAGATTGAAGAGGTTATCAGAAAATGGAAAGATATCCCTTGTTCATGGATGGGAAGAACCAATATAGTGAAAATGGCCATACTTCCAAAATTGTTATACAGATTTAATGCAATCCTGATCAAAATATCATTAGCATGCCTCACAGAAGTGGATAAAATGCTCCCAAAATTCATCTGGAACCAAAAGAGACCTAGAATAGCAAAGGCAATCCTGGGCAACAAAGACAAGTGAGGAGGCATCACAATCTCTGTTTTTAAATTATACTACAAAGCTGCTGTGATACAATCAGCATGGTACTGGCAAAAAAAATAGACCTGAGGACCACTGGAACAGATTATAAGATGCAGACACAGCTCCAAACACACTCAGCCACCTTATCTTTGGCAAAGGTGCCAAACATGTGCACTGTAAGAAAGAAAGCCTTGGACTGGGGATATAGCTCAGTGGAATAAGCACCTGCCTGACAAACACAAGGTCCTGAGTTTGATCACCAGTACTACCAAAAAAAAAGAAGAAAGAAAGCCTCTTTAATAAATAGTGCTGGAAAAACTGGCTCCCTACACGCTGAAGACTAAAACTAGACCCATGTATATCACCATGCACTAAACTAAAGTCAAAATGAATCAAAGATTTAAAAATTAAAGAAGAAATACTAAATCTACTGGAAGAGAAAGTAGGTAGAAATCTTGAAGACATATGTGTAGGTGGAGAGTTCATGAACAAAAACCAAACTGCATGGCAAATACTTCAAAGAATCAACTAGGATCTCATCTTACTGAAAAGTTTTTGTACATCAAAAGAAATCACGAACAGAGTAAAAAGAAAATCCATGAACTGGGAATAAATTTAAGTCAACTTCCCCCCAGACAAAGGACTTATTTCTAGAACATATAAAGAATTTTTAAGAATCAGGCCTCCAAAATTCTAAGATCCAATCCAAAAAATGGCATTTAAGGTGAATACACACTTCTAAGATAAGGGAATACTAATGATGAATAAATATATGGAAAAATGTTAGACATCATTAGTCATTTGAGAAATGCAAATTAAAACAACACTGGGATTCCATCTCACCCCAGAAAGAATGGCTATCATTAAGAAATCAGCAAATAACAAATGCTGGAGAGGCTGTGGGAAAAAGGAACACTTCTCCATTGTTGGTGGGACTGTAGACTGGAGCAACCACTTTGGAAATCAGTCTAGAGATTCCTGAAGGAATTAGGATTAGAGGTTCCATTTAACTCAGCCATTTCCCTTCTGGGTATTTTCCCAGAAGAAATAAAAACATCATACCACAGCGATATATGTGCACCCATGTTTATAATTGCTCAATTTTTAATAGCTGAATTGTGGAAGCAACCCAAATGCCCATCAACTGAGGAATGGATAAAAAAGATGTAGTATTTTTATACAATGGAGTATTACTCAGCTATAAAAAATAAACTCATGGCTTTATAGGTAAATGGATGCAACTACAGACCATACTCATAAGTGAAATAAAAGGGACCCGCATGGGTAGACATCATGTTGTCTCCGTAGTGTAAGAACCTGAAAGAGTAAATAAAACCCAAAATGTACAATAGGTAATATGAAAGGGAAACAAATTGCTCAAAGAAGGAACAACTGAGATGAGAAAAAGAAGAAAAAGAAAGAAAGAGAGTAGGCAATACATGGATAGATAGATAGGTAGATAGATAGATAGATATAGTATAACCGTACTGCTGATGTTTGGTGGTTTACTGAAAGGAAGAGTTAATGCTTCAATTTCTTTTTTTATTTTGACCAATTTTGCAGGCTTATATCTGGTAATCTGAGCAACTGATTTGAATACAACAATACATAATATAAAAACCATTGTTGAATTCCTACCATCTTATGTAGTGAAACTCTGTATCATTTCTAATGTTTTTAAATTATTTTTTATTCTCTTTAATGGTTTGATCAATCTTGCAATCTTACATCTGGTAATCTAAGCAACTTCATTAAAGATAACAATATGTAATGTAACAATCACTGTTAATTCCTATCATTTTGTTTTGAAACCCTGTATCATTTTTAACGTTTTTGCTTTGTTTTGCTTTTGTCAGTGATGTGGGTATGTTGCTGTTGTTCTTTATTTATATTATTATCTTTAAAATTTAAAAAGAAGAAAAAAATCTTGAAAACATAGGAGTAGGCACAATCTTCATGAACAAAACCCAAAGTGTATGCATGGAAAACACTCCAAAGAATAAATAATTGAGGTCTCATCCTACTAAAAGCTTTTTAACTGCAAAAGAAATCACCAACAGAGTGAAAACACAAACCACAGAGTGGGAAAACATTATAGCTAACAGTCCCTCAGACAAAGGATTTATATCTAGAACATATAAAGCATTGAAAAATGCAAAATCCCCAAATTCAAAGATCCAATCCAAAAATGGGCATCTGAAATGAATACATTCTTCTCAGATGAAGCAATACAAATGCCAAATAAATTCATGAAAAAATTTCAACATCATTGGTCATTTGAGAAAGGCAAATTAAAACAACACTAAAATTTCATCTCAGTCCAGTAAGAATGGCTACCATCAAGAAATCAACCAACAACAAATCCTGGAGAGCTGTGGGGAAAAAGGAACCCTTCTCCACTGCTGGTGGCAATGTAAACTGGTGCAACCACTTCGGAAATCAGTCTGGAGACTCCTCAAAAAATTATGACTGGAGTTACCATTTAACTCTGCCATTCTCCTTCCTGGGTATTTTCCCAGAAGAATTAAAAACATATCACAGCCATATATGTGCACTCATGTTTATAGCAGCATGATTTGTCAAAGCAAAATCTTGAAAACAACCCAAATGCCCATCAACTGAGAAGTGGGTAAGGAAAAGTATGATATTTTCATACAATGTAGTATTACTCAGCTATAAAGAAAGATAAACTTGAGGCTTTTATAGGTAAATGGGTGCAACTAGAGACCATCCTCACAAGTGAAATAAATCAGACCTGTATGTGTAAATACCACATTGTCTCCCTAGAGTAAGAACCTGAAAGAGTAAATAAAACTGAAAGGTACAATAGATATTGTGAAAGGGAAAGTAACTGCTCAATAGCAAAGACAACTGGGATGCAGGAAAGGAGAAAAGAAAGAAGGAAAGGAAATACACACCACACACACACACACACACACACACACACACGATAGTTAAGATAATTGTACTACTAATTTCTATTGGTTTATTGAAAGGAACAGTTAGTGTTTAACTGTTTGATCATCCTTGCATACCTCTATCTGGTAATCTGAGCAAGTACTTTGAAGATAACAGTAAATAATGCAACCACCATTGTTGATTTCCTGTCATCTTGTTTGAAATTCTGTATCATTTTTATAGTTTTTGTGTTGTGGTTTTGTCTTTGTTTTTCTTATTTTGTTTCTGTTCTTTTCTCTTTAAAATTATTTTAAAAATTTAAGTAATGGCATATAGCTCAATGAACAGGTTTTGGGTTCAATCTCCTGTACCAAAAAAAAGAAAGAAAGTGGATAAGGGGGATAAAATTTTAAAATATGGCACTAAAAAAAGCATAAAAATGAAATAGCATAAATCTCACAAAACATATGTTAGATAACCACAAACACTTCTTGAAAGTAAACAAGATGGAAATCAACTGGCAAGTTGGAACTGAAATAGTCTAGATGTTAATTGTCTCCTAATTCATCTATAAATTCTGTAATCTTTATTAACATTGCAAACCTTTTTTATGAAATTTACATTCATGTAGGAAAGACCTAGAATACTAAAAGCAACTTGGACAAAGAAGGGCATGTTAAAGGACTAATGTTATTTGATATCAAGACTCATCGAAAACCTGCCATAATCAGAACTGATGTGTTGTCCTTTCCGCAGCATTCTGTTGGTGAAAGCAAGTTACAAGGTCCGCTAGATTCATGAAAGGAGAAAAATACTCCACCTATTGTCAGGAGGGGCTACAGCCACAATGTGAGCATCACAAATACAAGGAGTAGAATCCTTGGGCGATTTTTTTCAGTACCAGGGCTTAAACCCAGGGCCTCCCACTGGACTAGATTCCCAGGCCTTCTTACTGTTTATTTGTACATAAAGTCTAAGTACCTAAATTACTCAGGCTGGGCTCAAGCTGTGGTTCTCCTGCCTCAGCCTCTCAGAGTGGTAGGATTACAGGAATGCAGCACCGCACCCAGCTTACTGAGGCTATTTTTGCAATCAGTCTACTTCAGGATTATTGTTAACTCTCAAATTTAATTACATAATGCATTATAGTCAATTGCAGTTATTATCCTTAGTTGATATCCAAATTGTACATATTGGAAAATGCCACAAACTGTGAGACTGTAAACTGTACTTCTCAGAATCATTTCCTGTATGAGATTTATTTAATGTGTGAAATTTGAAAGTGAAAGCAAATGTTGGGTGGTTTCACAGACTCCTCCACAAGCTCCTATTTTGCTCATTTTAAGCTTGATCATGTCTCAAGTTGTTTGTAAATTCTTTCTTTCTTTCTTTTCTTTTCTTTCTTTCATCCTTTCTTTCTAGGGTAAGAAGACATTCTAAGGTGGGCCTACACTATTCCTGCCCAAAGCTAGTCTCAACCACTTCTTTAGGAATCTTCTTTGTATAGGTCACTTAGAATAGTTCCTCTCTGACTACATGATCTATTAGTGATTGTTCCTATCACTGTCTGACACTAAGTCATGTGTTCCTTTGCTATCTGTTTCCTCTATTAGAATATAAGTTGAGTCAAAGTAAGGAATTTGCTTTGCTCATCAGACTTTCTAGATAATTCTTGGTGCCTAGAAAAGTACGTGGCACATTGCAAGCACTCAGAAAGTTGTTAAAAGGATAAATGAAATTTTTTCTCAGTCCAGGTGTCTTTTTTTCAATTGTAAATAAATAATATAGTTATACACACAGGGTACAAATTGTGCTGTGCAAAAATAAAACAACACTCACACTACCATTAATGAAAATGTCACCCTAGGCTTGATAACAATTCACAGCAGTCCTATACCCTGCTCAATGGACAGCTTTCACACAATACTCCTACACATTTCACACTCAGCATGAAAATTCTGAGCTCCTTACTGCTGTGTATTGCCCTATTCATCTCTTCCAAGTTTCCTTATCTCTTTTTATATCTCCCATACACTAGAAAAACACGCAACTAAGCCAGAAAGCTGAGATGCTTCCTCAAACTTCCTTTCCCTTCAGACACACCGTGAGTTAGTGTTAAGCGTCATAGGTCTCTCATCAGTCTCCTGCTCTCTATTTCCTATTACTGTCTCCAAGTTTAAGGTCTCATCATCTCTCACCTGCTCTCTCTATGTTCAGTTTCATCCAAATGAAATCCATCCTCCATAAAACTTGCTGGAGCCATCTTTCCAAACTCAAAGCAAGTTCAGGTTTTCTTTCATTTATATGCTTCTGTGACTCACCTGCCTGTGAGGACTACACGCTGCTCAGCCAAGGGCTCAGGGCTGGCCTTGCGCTCCTCTCTGACTTTATCTCATGCTGTGACTCAAACTCTTACACTGGATTTTCTAGTTAAGTCTACTGGTCAAGGTCCCTGACCATTTTCCCCTTGCTATTTTAAACTCACTTTTTCCTTCTTTATTTTTATTTATATTTTTATTTTAAAGAAAATAGTACAAAAAAAAAAACAAGAGCAAAATACAAACAAAACAATGCAAGTACATTAAAAATGGTACAGAATTTCAAGCCAAATGAGAAGGATTAACAGTGGTTGCTATATTACATATACCAATACTTCTTTCAGAAAATCTCTTTTATTTTCCACCAGATATTCAACTTCTTTTCCCCTGTATATACTGTGCTTACCTTTAATACAACTTCTTTTTCATCTGTGGTTCTTTTTCTCATCTGGATCTTCTCTAAAATTCTTAACTCTTTAGGAGCAAAAGTCATATCGTACCCTCCCTCCCTCTCCTTTGCTTATTGCCTAGCAAAGCTCTGCAATAAATACTGTAAAAACTTAATAAATGCCTGAAGAAAAATGAACAGATTTAGAAATAAATGAGAAATGATTTTATCCCATTGGGATATTTTATTCAAAAAATATTATAAGAACTACCAAAAATTGAAACCTCAGCTACTAACATTTCCATAAAAATCTTTACTTAAAGGCCAGAATACCATTTAATGTCTTAAAAATGAGTTTAAAAAGACTGAGGTCATGCACCAACATGCTTGCTGTGATTTCCCCTAATGCGCCTATGTAGCTGATAGAATCTTCGCTTTTTTTCCCTTTGGAGAAGAAGTTAGTGATGTAACGTGGGTAAAAACAGAAGGCAGATATCTAGCCAAAGTAGATAAAATAAGAGATTTTGTAACTTGAGTAAGCTCCCCAAGTTCAGAAAAACTGCCTGTAGCTTACAAATGAGCATTTTGGAAAGATTAGATCTTGCCTTGTCCCATATATTAATAATTTCTATACAGAAAGGACCATTTCATTCACTGACACTTGTGTTCACTGTTTGAAAGTGAGACTTACATCAGCTTGTTTCTAAAGAGGTGGAAGGAGGAAGTGGTAAAGGGAAAGGAGGCAACGCACGAGGAGCATGAAGCAGCAGCAAACTTCAAACTGCAGTTTCAAGGGGAAATAGTTTACAGGGCCTCAAGGGATTTAGTCATAGTAAAAGCTAGTCATAATTTTTCAGTTGTTTGAAATATGCTCATTTTTCTCCTACTTTCAACTTTTAACAGAATTTATTGTTAACCTGTATTCTTTAATTTCTAAGTATTATGGAGGGTTAAATTATAAACTAAGGTCAAAGGCACTAGACAGCTCAGGTGCTCCCCTGCCTTCTCCGGGGTGTTCTTTCGTCTTACTTTTGTCCTCTTTCACTCACACTAAACTCACTCTGGAGAGCCAGTTACTCCCTCACTCCTCTACTTTTTCAAATAAACTTTGCCACTGCTTTTTGCACATTCCTTTCAATTCTTTGTTCGAAATGAGAAGAACTTGGAATCCAACTCCAGAAGGAACAGCAAGCAACCGAGAACCCGGTAATGTTTGCTTGGTGAGCCACTTCTAGAAAGTGCTACCAGATAACACCCTGGTGTAGCCTGGAGACTCTGATCCTCTCTCGCTCTTTCCAAACACACACACACATCCCAGGAAGCTAAGATAATACAGAATATCTTTCTTTCCCAAGAAAAGTCTTAAGAAAACTTTGGAATAGTACCGTAAGAATGCAGTGCAAGTTTAGCTTTGAGTAAGTCCTGCAATACAACTGTTAAGCAATACCAAATAGTTCTGTGGATTTTGCCGACTCAAAATATAACCAGTGAGTTCAGTAAAGTATCCCCACACCAGTCCATTTGCATAAGAACAATGGTACCAAACTTTCAGTGCTTACCACAAAGTGAAAAAGTCAGTACATGTATTAACATATGATTAAAATTGAGATGTTAGTAAACAGAATCACACCACTACAAACCATGTATTTTTCATAAAATGTCTCTGGTTTTTATGTTGGCAGGCTGAGTACCTGTAATTAGAGAATGTCTTCAGACTAAAGAAATAAGAATTATTCACAGTAAATTCCAGTGATTTTAATGGACTGGGGTGGAGAGTAGATACAAATTTTTAGATGTTTTATCAAATTCAAATTACTAGAGCTAAAACTAAAAGTGTAGCTGGGGAGCTTCTTTACATTTTACTGAACTGGTACGTTTTAGTATAAAAAACATATTTGGTGGAGTAGGAAGGCTGTATTAGCAAAATAAGCCACCATAGAAAGACACACTGCTTCACTTCTATGTAGAATTTTAAAGCTGCAAGAATGTCCAAAGGGAAGGGGCACAAGGGGGAGGGAAAGGAAAAGGGGAAAAGAATAAGAGGGAACAACTGGAAACAAATAGTTTGTACTTGGGAAGGGGAAGAAGGGTTGAAGGGAGGGGAGGGGAATGCGGGGAAATAAAGGAAAACCAAGATGGATCATTGTTATTGTTGATACATTGTGTCAACTTGGGGAGTCTAGAGGTTTGGCTGAGTGACTCAGTAGGAAGCCAGGTTGCTTACTTTGTATACATACTGAGCCTGTGGAAGAGGAGGGCATGGAGAGTATGTGAAAGCTACATGCCCCCTGGGTGGGGGTAGGCTGTTTACAGTGTAAGGGAAGGAAAGAGGCTGCTGGCCCACCGTTCCTCCCTTTTGCTGGTTGTTTTTGCTGTGCTCTGCTGCCCTGAACAGTTTGCCCTCTGCCATGTGCCCCTCTGCCTCAGAAGCAGCCAAGTATGGACTGAAACCTCCACAAACTGTAAGCTAAATAAACCTTTCCTTCCTTCGTTTTGGTTGTTGGGTATTTTGTCTCAGCAATGAGAGAAAAGTAACCAAGACAATCATATATGGGTACAAATTCCCCATGATGAATGTGATCATTATGTATCTCAAAAGTGCATCAATAAAATTAATTTTAAATAAATAGATAAATCAATAGATAAAACAACCAAACTCATAGAAATGAGAATAGACAAAATGGTAACAAGAGTCTGGGAGAGGCAACAGAGGGAAAGAGGAAGACAGAGAAAAATGCTGACCAAATGAACAAAGTTTCAGTTAGACTGGAGAAATAACTTTTCATGATGTATTTCTGCTTGATGCCACAATTCAGAATGATAGTGTGCATATTTTAAAAATTACTAAACGAACAGATTTGTAACATACTCATCACAAGGAAATACATTTGTAAATTCATAGATATGTTATTCAGCTTGATTGGATCTTCTTATAATATCTAACTCATATCAAAAATCCATGTTATACTGCATAAGTATACATAGTTATTATGTGATTAAAAACTAAAATAATTATTACAATGGTATTGGTAAAGAGCATTTCCAAAATACATCAGATTTTTTAAAGACAGTTCTTATTTTTGTTTTAGGTACTCATTCTTCAGTTTTCTTTATGAATATGATAATCTATAAGCACATTCTGTTAGTATTTGAAATCTCGAGTTTTAGGGTTAAAGTATAACACGTTGAAGGGGGAAGACGTTAGCTCCCAAGGAGTCAGAAGCCACTCACAGATTTCTTAAAGTTAAGAAGTAAACAGGAACAATCTGATCAGTATTGCCGAACCTATAATCTAGTTGTGATCTATTGTGGCAAAATTGCTCTGCTTGGTAAACTGTGAAAGGATTAAAAAGATATGGTAAGCATAAAATACATAAAATATGCCATGTCAAGCCAACAAAGAATATAGCAATAGTAATATAGTAATATAGGAATTACTAGTAATAGAATATAGTAATATAGGAATCTGTAAACAACTACCTATTTTTGAGAGCTCAAAACTTATTTCAGTCCAAGCTCTGATGAAGCAGAAAATAGGAAATGCATCGGATGCTGGATTAGAGTAGTGCAACTCCTACGGCATCACGAGGGAGAAAGTATCCCATGCAGTGCGATGGGAGCCCTACTTCAGTAAGGAGTGCCTCATACATTTCTTTATTTTTGTCAGTTGTCTGTCCAGAAGCACACACCACTATTGTTTGAAATGCAAGAGATACAGTGGTGATGCAAAATGAACAGCAGAGGGAGTGAGGCTTGGCAGAGAGAGCCTTGCATCCGCAGTGTGCACCTTGACACCTGGTGGGGGGAAGAAGGAAGAGGAAGGAGGCATAGAGGATGGTGCAGCTCTGGGAAAATGTCAGTCAGCGCAGAGGAGAACTTTAGGGCAAAGACTGATCATAGAGGAGTTTCAAATTTGAGAGCAAAGTGCCATGCTCTGGTGCTCTTGCTCTGCTTAGTCATCTAGCACCCAGGTTTCACTTAATTCCCCAGGGATAAAATGGAAGGAGTTGGGGGCTGTCAGCTCTCTGCAGGTCTGTGTCAACTTGAGGAGAGATCCATTTTGGTTAATATCTAGTTGTGCCCCCAAGACTTCATGACATCATAGTGGGGTGTGGAGAGGTGATTGGGTCTTGGGTGCATGATACTCTTCAGTGGATTAGTCCATGATGATCATGTGATGCTGGGAGATGAAGCCTGGTCAGAGGAGGTGGGTCACCGAGGGCACAGCCTAGAAGAATATACAATGGTGCTTCAGTTTATGAACTTAATTTGTTTTACAATTTGGGAAAGATGGATGTGTTTGTGTTTGTGTTTGTTTTTGTGTGGGGAAGATGGCCATAGTCTTGTCTTCACTCAGTGCTGTTTGATAATGAAAGCAAAATTTGAGGGAATGCTTTTGTTTGCAAACCAAATTGTTTGTGAACAGGAGGGTTCGTGAACCAAAGTATTATTATGTCTCCCTTAATCTATCCCTTTCTACTTAATTTACTTATTCTCCAATAACCTTAAAGATCTTTTTAAAAGATATCATTTACCTCTGTTTGGAATTTTCATAGAGCATAATAAATAATTATTCATACTCTCTCCATTGTCTTGAAAGAAATAATAATGCAGGGAATCAGATGAGCATCTGATAACCAAACTCACCTTGTATGGGAACAGACACATTTACATTTAGTGATCAATTTTGAAGCACAGAATAGAATTTTCCTTTAGGTAGAATTAATGGGTCCCAGAAAAACCTTGGCTTCAAAATAACAAGTCACTAAGGCTGGATGTGATCTCAGAAGTTCATGAAAATCTTTTGCTGAAGGAATCGTTTGTGTTAGAAATACAGTTGACATGGTTTCACGTACGGGGATTAGAGATCGTGTTCAGTTCATACTTTTGCTTAAAGGAAGTCCCAGCATATACAGTGATAACATACTATTTTCTTCTAAATTCCCTTCATTGAATTCTTCCTCTGGAAAAACAGGCCTGGAAGACAGTGCACTTGAGACTGAGAGGTTTTCTTTTCTATGTATGTATTTATTTACTTATTTAGTAAATGTCCTCATTTTTTCTCTAATAAGCCTCTCGGCAAATATAAGTCAAGAAGTGCTGCACATTCCTGAGGTGGAGACGTGGTGGCTGCAGCGCGCCAGCACAGCACATGCAAGCACACGTGAACGCGCTGCTTAGCCGGGCTTCTCAGCTGTGGCCCTGGCGAGTTTCATTTTCAGTTTCTCACAGTAGCTTGGTCTGTGTTGGCAATGTCTGCTGCACTGCTGGCTCCAACCGCTCAGTTTAACCTCTCTTTTAAATCTCTTTAAGAGCTAGCTTCGTATGCTGTCTTTGATAACATTCTTATCAAAAGCCTATGCTAATGTCGCATGTTTAATTCACCTCAGTTTTTGTGGCGAGGTGTTTCTTTCTGGTGCAGATCTGCAATAAAAATAGTGGTGTTCCTTCTGGGAACTTGATCCCCGTGTATACCGCATCCTGATCTCTTCAGGCCCCTTAACCCCTCTACTTTCCTTCTCTCCCCTCTCACTTCCTCCCTCCGCACAGCCCTTCTCCATCTTCAAGTTTCACTCTTTATTTCTTGCCATTTCTCCTATATTTTTGTGTGTGCACTTTAAGTTCTAATACAGTAGAAACCATGTGAGACAACCCTCTATGTCTAACTTATTTTACTTAGTATTATGATGTTTGGGATTTAATTAAATATACATATATATGTACATATTTTTATTGTTATTAAATTCATAAATGGATTTGTGCCCTCTGCACTCTGCACTCATGGGGAAATCTTTCCTGCTGAATTTCATATCCATCATTCTATATTTTAACTTCTTTCCTAGATTTTATATTAGGTTCTTATAACTTCCATGATGTACAAATGTGCTCCTACTATATGCCAGGTCAGAAGCTGTAGGGTTTTAGAGCATGTGATTAAAAGTCTAAATTTCTCCTATCTCTGTGAGCTCCTCAAGGCCAGAAGCTATGTCTTACCCATCTTTGTATCCCCAGTATTTAGAGCTAAAATCTAGCAAACACTCAGTAATTGTTGAGCTAAACTGAAAAAGAAACAGATAGGGACTTGAACCTAAAAGAAATTTATTCTAAAGATCATATTCTTTACACACACAAAGGCTTATTTATCATCAACTTATTTTATGGCACTTTGTACATATTCCCTTGTTACCTCTCTTTGAACAAGATAGAGAGTATCCTCATTTTAGTTTTTAAAAATGATAGCAAATTCAAGGCTTGGAGTTTGAGTTACTGACCTGAGGTGAAATGAATGTTTTAAGTGTAAAAATAATTCTATTTCATAAATCTTACCTCTTCTATCTAAATTCAGCTGATAAAAATACATACGGAATTTCTCCCAGTGTCAACATGGTGTCAATCATGGAAACAAGAATATTTTATTTTCTGAAGCAAGAATATTTGAGATAAGTTTGTTTAGAGCTTGTTGGTTCTTAGCTAATGGTGTTTAAGCTCTCCTTTAACAGACCTAAGAGAATTGTAACCCTCAAATTGGCATGCAACCACCCAAAAGTCGGTGACAGAAGGAGCAAAAAGAAGTGCAACCAGTTGGCATCTTTTCTGCAGATATGGCATTTTAAAAGTCGATGAAAAGTCTGACAATTAGAAGGTCTGATTTTTCTAAACTGTCTCTGCAGGACACCACAAATTAAGTCAGACTTCTATAGAAAAGAGAACTGCTTCAGAGAATCTTTTCTCATCTTGTTCTAGTTACCTATTGCTGCATAACAAATTGCTCTCAGAGTTAGTGTAAAACAATTTCATTATATGTAATGAGGTTTCAGTCCATAATCAGCTGACTGCAAGGCAGCATGGCATGGCAGAGAAGCAACAGTTCATGGTGGCGGAAGACAGCAAAAGCAACAAGAGCAAAACGGGAGGAGTGAGAAAAGACTCTTTCTGTCCCTTATATTGTACGCAGGCTACCTGCCCTACGTAGCACTCACGCCCATAATCCCAGCATTGGACCTTGAATCAACCACAAACTCTTGAAGCCTGCCCCATGACTGCATGAGGCTTTGGGGGGACATCCAGACACAAACCATAACAACAAAGGGGACCAGAAAGTTTTTCAAAGAACAGGAAGTATCAGCTGCAGTCACAATGCCCACTATGACTTAAAGTATGGGAACATCAATCTTCACCACTGGGTGGGAGGAATGTCAATAAATTTTAGATCATTTTTAACTTACCACAAAAACTGTTGGCAGTTTTTACTTGAGGATGATATCCTTCAATAATTTTTTTCAAACCTAAAAAATATCCTTTCATTTCTCTGGTTTCAGATTGTTACTCATAGCCATATTACAGTCCGCCTGACTTTATTGACTACCATACTACACACTTTGTCACTACTAAAGTATACAAAAAAATATCTTTCCATTTATGATCAAGTTGTTTGCATACCAAACAGTAATCACCCACGCAGTAATTTCATAATGCCTGCAGCGGTCAACCGCTTTCCTTCTTGGCTTCTGATTATTTAAATACTTTTGGACTTTGCTCCTCTGAGAGCCTTATGTGTACTAACATTCCCAGTATCTCAGCGTGCGCCTGAATCTCTTCTCATAATTCAGCCAGAAAGCATTTGTGGGAGCACACAGAACAAACTTGCCATTTCATAGAAAAAACAACTACCTTTGCAGTTTATACGAAATTATTCAAATCATGTGAATAAGTTACAGGCAGATCAGAACTAACATTCAGGATTGTGAATCCTCTCAGTGGTGGGGACGACAATATACACTTTGTGTTACTATTTTTTCATAAGAAATTTTATTTAAAAATTAAAGAGAGGAACTATTTAAAAATGTCAAATTAACCAAGTCCAGAATACCAAATCATAGAAACTATTGAATTTTCTGTCTTCAATGTCTGTTATGACTCAGTCTAAATGGTATTCATGCTTCTCTTTTTTCAAAAAACTGACCTTCCTCAAACCTGTTTTTCTCACTTCTTTTCTTCTGATACCATAAATATGTATGATTTTGTTAATAAAAAATAAATCAAAATAGAAAACAGAAACAATAAAGTCTATCAATGCAGCAAAATGTTGATTCTTTATAAACATCAATAAAATTGAAAGCTTTCAGCAAAACCTACCAAGAACGAAAGAGGAGATGAAATTTACCATATCAATAAGATAAAATAAAATAAAATAGGGACATAACTTGAACCCTATGGAAATTGGCAATAGTATGTGGGAATGTGCTGAACAGTGTTATGCCACCATACTAGAAAACTTATGTGAAACTGACAAATTCTTAGAAAGACACAAGAACAACATTGAAACTGAAGACAGAAACTTTAGAGAGCACTGAGTGATCATTAATATGAGTTGTTCATACACATACACAAATGTGCAACAGAGCAATTCACACATGGATAGACGACATTAGAAAGGAATTCAATGAAAGATCATGTTAAAGTAGTGAAAATTCCTAGTTTCAGAGTTTTTATGTAGTTTTAGTAATTTATGCACATACGCCATGCCAGTCTTTGATTTGCTTTCACACAGGGGTCTCTCCGTGCGCTGGTGTCGGTGTACAGCTCTCCGCTTTGTGTAAGGGCACTAGAGTCAGACATTGTTACACCAGATACAACACTGTTTCCGCATCCAGCTGTATTCTGAGATACTGGAGGTTAGTGTTTCAACACACGAATTTGAGGCACACAATTCAATAGGTCCCTACCCATCCTGCTCTCACAGTATCTGTCATGAGGCATATTATACACATTCTTGTCACCACTCTCCTTCGAGACTAAAGAAACTGATAAAATATATTTTTAAAACAACTTTTGACTTTTTTTTCTAAACAGGATCTTGCAAGGCAGTTCAGGCTGACCTTGAACTCACTAGGTAGCCCAGGCTGGTTTTGACCTCATGGTAATCCTCCTGCCTCAACCCTCCAAGCGCTAGGGTTACAGGCATGTGCCACCACGCCTTAGAATTTTTGAAATTTTGGAAAGACTGTTTTTCTGTTTCCAAGTCTCACGTATGCACACAGGAATTCTACTCAGCTACATAGTTCTTAAAGAAGAATGAGCCCTCAAGGGTCACTGAATACTTAATGCATAAAATAGAAAGGAGACAGAGTGAAATAAGCAATCATAAAATGAAGGGCCTGGAAGAAAGAGAGATAACACAGATGCACAAGAAATGATTTAAGATTTATAATAGTCTCAGAGAGAAAAAGCAAAATATTTCTGTCACAAACCTAAGATGAGATGCTATTAAATGTTCCAAAATGTAAGGATGTCTTAGAAATTAAAAGTAGGATAAAATTAATAGGAAAGTAGATCATCAATGCAATAGTCTGAATATAATATAAAATAATATATATATGTATTCCATTTTTTCCTGGAAAGAATTTTTCCTTTTCTTCTCTAATCAGAACTTATTTTTCTCTATGTTCATACAGTGGTCACAGAGGGATGTCTCTTTATTAGTTTTATGGCAGTAAATATATTATAAATATAATGTAAAAATTATATAAAACCCCATCAAATAGTAAAGAGGATTTCTTAATGGGAAATACTCACTAATTGCTTAATCAAACTCTCAATTAATTGTGAGGGAATAAAGAAACTATGTTTTAGTCATGCAAGATACCTAGAAATATGCTTTCTGTGAACTCTTGTTAGGGAGTTTTTGAGAGATTATTTGAGCCAAGCAATAGATTAAGCACAGCATAGGATATGGGACACAGGAAAGGAAGGATTTAGCCAAAAAAATAAAACAATTGACAAAACAAAGCGATATATCAATATAACCACTGTGTGGCACCTGGAGAAAAACAAGCTCAGATTTAAACCAGAGAAAGGAAGACAAGGAAGAAAGGTCTCCAGGAAAATAAGCGTCATTCATAGTTTATTCGGCATATGTAAGTGCTCAGAAGGATTATTCAAAGGAATTTACCATATCGCTTAAAATCAATAAAACAGGCAGGAAATAAAATTAGTAAAATTAACTTTTGAAGGATTAGCAAAGCGTGGTGATACACAGCGGTAACGCCAGAGCTATAGGAGACTTAGACAGAAGAATCAAATCACCCACCCAGCCTGGGCAATTAGGGACTTAGCAAGACAGTGCCTCAAAATTTAAAAATACACAAAAAAATTAAAAACTGCTGGAATGTAACTCAGTGCCAGGACCTGTGTTAAACCCCTAGAATCACAATCAAAAACAAAAAACTGTGTAAGAAGGGAAATAACCACACTGTAGCATTTGGTTCAGTGGTCAACAATTGAGTCGTCATAAAATTGCTGATACTGCCTATTAATTTTAAGTATACAAAACGTCAGTGGGAAGGGAGTATGTGCTGTGGTGATGGAAAAGACTTGAGCCTTTTTATTTTATTTTGAGACAGTCTCAGCTGGGGATATAGTTCAGCGACTGAAGTGCCTCCTGGTAAGCACAAGGTCCTGAGTTCAATTCCTGATACAAAGAAAAAAAAATCACCTTTCTTGAGACAGTCTTGCTAAGTCTCCCATACTAGCCTGGAACTTGCAGATCTCCTACCCCAGCCGCCCGTGTAACGAAGATTGCAGGCATGCATCACCACAGCTGACTGAAATCTTGATTTGAAGTATCATGTCTTGGACCAATAAATCAATAATGATAGGACAAGCATAATATTCGGAAACATGAAAGTGAATATCAGAAGAAAGAGAAAAGGTTTAAGAATAGGTGACATGGGGTTGTAGGCCTACTGAGTAAGGAAGTTTAAAGGGGAAGCAGAGATTACTTATTATCAGCATTTAGTATTATGAAATGTCTTAAATTATGTGTATGCATTGTTTTTGTAAAGAAATAATGAATTAAAAAATACAGAAACAAAATTAATGAAACAAAAATATCCTCCATAAAATTTTAAAAC
Organism: Dinomys branickii; assembly: GCA_004027595.1. Classification (NCBI taxonomy): domain Eukaryota; kingdom Metazoa; phylum Chordata; class Mammalia; order Rodentia; family Dinomyidae; genus Dinomys; species Dinomys branickii. Next base: position 74,619 of record PVLD010003852.1, on the reverse strand, counting down.
ATGATCTATAAATTTCATTTCATTCCTAAATGTACTACAGTGGTTCGTACTTTATACAGCCGTATAGAGAACACAAGTCCACGGGGTGTTTATGGTCTTGGCTTCACCGATACCAGCTAACAGACAAAAGGCAATGTGACAGGCACATTAACATCAGCTTGACAAGTGTAAGGTCGATTGTCTAGGAACCACAGCAGAAGACTTTAGTGTAATACCTCTTCCTGGAAATATGGACTCTGGAGTCACGTGCAGTAATGAGTTGGTGAAGGCACTAGATGCAGCATCCTGTCATAAAATTCATATTTGAAATATTTAAAATTTAAAGCAGAGTTACAGACATCTGCTGTATTTTGTGAGTAATGTAGGACAGTGATGATCAGGATTCTTGACACAATTAAAACTAAACATTTGTTATCTCACTAATATTTTGGTAGTCAAATGTGCAGCATTAAGAATCTACAAAAGGCAGAGACAGGGAAGCATTAGAGAAGAAAGACAGCATCAGATAGGAAAAGAGTAGGAACAGAGGGTTACTTGTGGAGAGAAAGTAACAGCTTTGACTGTCCCATGTTAACACCCAGCTGAGCAGCAAAGGGACCACTATTTCATCAGGAAGTGAGGAAATTTTAGGGGACCCTTCAGTAGAAGAAGAACATCCAAAAGACTATAAGTTCTGAAAAAGCAACCTGCATGGGAAGAAATAGAGTTAAATGAAAAATGATTCCTGAACATGGAGTTCTAATTTTAATCCAATACTGGCTTTTGGGAAGAGGCAATTGAAGTGGTGTATACAGATTATTATGAGTTGTAAAGATTTACCTGATGGTGTATACTATTCACCTTAGTTTCATTAGCTGGAATATCGTGATGGTTTCCACTAAGCTGATTTTGAAGTGTCTACAGGGTTTTAGCAGTGATTACATTTGTTTGTCAGTCACTGAAGAACAGTGGAGTATCAGTACGCTCAGCAATTAAAATTCACTCATGAAGGCTGGGTGTGGCTGTATACAGCTATAATCTCAGCACTGGGGAGGCTGAGGCAGGAGGATTACTATGAGTTTGAGGCCAGCCTGGCATACAAACTGAGTTCAAGGCCAGCCTGACCTGCATAGCAGAACCCTGTCTCAAAAAGACAAAAAAATTAACTAATGAAAATTACATATTTAAAATGTTTTAACATTTCAATATTATATAATATTGCTATTTTTTATAAATTGGAGATAACTATTATGTAAACTGGTTTCAATATTTGTGTGTATATACATATTTTATGTGTATGACTAAGATAATATACGCTTGTTGTGAACGAGTTGACCATACAATACAAGGCAGATAAATACTCGCTCCCTGTGCCTGCCCATTTCATACAACTATATTGTTTATATAGTATTATTTGATTTGGGGGGTACTTTTTCATGGCTAAATTGATTATTTTTTTCTTATTATTTGAATATGTTTATAGTGCATTATGATTGCATTCATCATAGGGAGGTGGTACAGGTATATTATGGTTGATACATTGTGTCAATTTGGGAGTCTAGAAGTTTGGCTGAGTGACCCAGCAGGAAGCCAAGGTGCTTACTTTGTACACATCCTGAGCCTGTGGAAGATGAGGGCATGGAGACCGTGTGAGAGCTACATGTCCCTTGGGGAGGGGGCCAGCCCACACACGGACTGTTTACAATGTAAGGGAGGGAAAGAGGCTGCTTGCTGCCATTCCTCCCTTTTGCTCTGGTTGTTTTGCTGGGTTCTGCTGCCCTGAAAGTTTGCTCTGTACCACGTGCTAGTCTGCCTCTGAGCCAGCCAAGTATGCACTGAAACCTCCACAAACTGTAAGCTAAATAAACCTTTACTTTCTTCATTTTGGGCACTGGGTATTTTGTCTCAGCAGTGAGATAAAAGTAACCAAGACAAGGTCCATGACATTTCTCAATTCCTTTTTTAATCCCTCTCTGTCCTTCTCACCTCCTTGTACCTCATAGATTCTTTCTCTTCATATGTATATACAAACATGGAATATATATATATATATATATATATATATAACATGTTGCTAGTACATAATGATCACATTCCTCATAGCACTTGGTGTATGTACACAGCATCCCTCTCTTTTTTCATTATTAATCTCCTCTCCCTACCCTCCCTCCAACCTTCCTCTGTCTTTCAGTTCCTTTCCTATATGCCAGAGACTTCCTACTGTCTGTTCTTTATTTTGCACTTTATTTGTATATTGAGGTTCTCATACAAGGAAGACCTTGCAGTATTTAAGTGCACGGGTCTGATTTACATCACTTAACATTATTTTCTTAAGATGCATCAATTTTCCCACAAAAAACTCAAATGTATCCTTCTTTGTGGCAGAGTAGTATTCCATTGTGCATAAATACCATATTTTCTTTACCCACTCATCAGTAGATAGACATTTAGGCTGTTTCCAAGATTTAGCTATTATGAACTGTGCTGTTATAAACATAGGTGTGCATGTATCACTGTGATATGATGTCTTTAACTCTTTGGGGAGGATACCTAGTAGAGAAATTTCTATTTTTAGTTTCTTGAGGATTTTCCATACTGATTTCTGCAGTGGTTGTGAGAGTTTATACTTGCATCAACAGTGAAAAGGGTTCCTTTTTCCCCACAGCCTTGCCAGCATTTGTGATCATTTAATTTCTTAAATATACAATAAATTAATTTTGTATATCTTAATTTCTTGACAATTCTATCAGGAGTGCAGTGGGCTCACAGAGTTTTAACTTACATTTCTCCAATGGCTAACAATGTTGAACATTTCCTCGTATATTTATTTATTCAGTCTTCATCTGAAAAGTGTCTACACACTTCAGAAGCCCATATTTTGGTTGAGTCTTTAAATTTGAGGAGTTTTTTTTTTTTTTTTTACTTACTATATATCCAGACATTAACCCTTTGCTGAGTGGGTGGAAATTTTTTTCTCATTCTGTGGATTTTGGCCACTCTGTTGTTTGCTCCCTTTGCTGTGCAAAATGGATTTTTAAATTTGATGCAATCCATTTGATTCTTGTTTTTATGTCTTGGGTAACCAGGGTTGTGGGCAGAAAGTCTTTGCCTACACCTGTCTTCAGTTTTCCCTATAGTCTTCCTGCAGACTAAGGGTATCTCTTTTAATATGTAGATCTTTATTTTGATCTTAGTTTAGTATGTGGTGAGAGATTTGGGTCTAGAATCAATTTTCAGCATGTAGGTAGCCAGTTTTCTCAGCACCATTTGTTAAAGAGATTCTCTTTCCTGTAGTGAAAGGCCTGTGCCCCTTTGTGAGTGTGGTACAAGGTAGGTGAGTGTGCCTGGAGTTGTTTTCTGCATCTTCTGTCCTATTCCAATGATTCACAAGTCTGGGTTGTTTTTGTTGTTGTTGTTGTTGTTTTGCCACTATGTGTTTTTTTTAATTACTGTAGCTTTGCGGTATAACCTGTAGCCTGAAATTGTGATGTTTGTCCCTTTCCCTTTTTGCCCAGAATTGCTTCTGCTAATCTAGGTATCTTTTGGTTTTAGATGAATTTTAGGATTATTTTCTCTAGTTTTGTGAGGAATAATACTGGTGTTTTTATTTGGACCGAATTAAATCTGTATGACAATTTAGAAAGTATAGCTATTTTTATTACAGTTGTTCTGCTTATCCAGGGACAGGGAATACTCTTCCAATTTTTGATATCTTCTTCTATCTCCTTTTACAAAATACTGTGGTTTTCATTGTAGAGGCCTTTTGCTTCCTTGGTTAGGTTGATTTCTAAGTATTTCATTTTACTTGATGCTATCATAAAAGGTAATGTTTCTCAGTAAGTTTACTATTAGTGTACAGGAATACTATTGACTTTTAAATGTTGAGTTGTAACCTGCTATGATACTGAGCTTGGTTTTTAATTTTAGGAGTCTTTTTGCTGTGTTTTAGGAGTATTCTATATAGAGGATCATGTCATCTGCAAATAATAATAATTTAACTTCTTCCTTTCTTATAAATATCCTTTTTATTGTTTTTTCTTGCCTGAATGCTCTGGCTAATGTTCCAAGAACTGTATGGAACATGAGTAGTGATAGCAAACATCCTCATCTTGTTCCTGATTTTAGAGGGAAAACATTCAGCTTTTCTCCATGTAATATGATGTTGGCTGCTGTTGATTTGCCATAAACAGATTTTATCAGATTGAGTTAGACTTTTTACACCTATTTTCTCCAGGGATGTTGGATTTTGTGAAATTTTTTTCCATATCTATTCAGATGATCATGTGACTTTTGTCCTTGTTTCTATTTATATGGTATATTATATTTATTGATTTGCATGTGGCAAACCACCTCTAGATCCCTGGGATAAAACCTACTTGGTCATGCTTTATGATCTCTGTGATGACTTATTGCATTCTGTTTGTCAGAATCCTATTGACAAGTTTTGCATCTATGTTCATTCAGAAGATGGACCTGTTGTTCTTTTTGGGGGGATGGGCCATTTTCTGGTGTTGGAAGCAGGGTAAATGGTTGCTTCTAGGAATGACTATAGGAGGAGTGCTTCCTTTTCAATCTCCTTAAAGAGTTTGAAGAGCACTGACGTTAGATCATCTCAAAAGTTCTTGTTAAAATTGGCAGTGAATCTGTCAGAATCTGAGATTTTCTTGGTAGGATTTTTAAATCACTTCTTCAAATTTATTGACTGATATTGGATTGTTTTTGATTATTATATCTCCTTGCTTCAGCTTTAGTAGCTTATAACTACTAAATTTATAACCCCCCACTGAACTGAATAAGCGTGGTGCTGGGTGTGCAAGGCCCACCTCTGGACTGTTGACAACAGCGTAAGAGGCAGAACTATAGAAGTGAAGCTGTTGGGAGCAGAGAAGGGCTGTTGGGAGTTGGTAGAAGCTGTAAGGAGCTGTTGGTTCTTTTGGAGGAGCTTGTTGTGCTGGTTTCCCTGATGAACTTGGCTGTTTTCATCCTTTGAGGAGCCCAGGACCTTGTTGGCACTGAGAACAGTTTCAGTTCACTTTGGGGGAGCTCTGGTCCTTGATCATCGCTTCCTGGCTCTGGAGAGGAAGAAGCTGCACAGCTCAGTCTCCTGTAGAAGCTTGCTGCATTGCCTTTCCTGATGGGCACTCAGCTGTTTCACCATCAGAGACACTCCAGACCTCACTGCTGCTGAGGATGGCTGTGGTACTTTCAGGGGAGCTCCATTTCCTACGTTGCACATCTCTTACTGGCTGCAGTGCAGAACCCACAGCCTACTAACACAGATCCTTCATCCCGTCGGCACAGACTTCCTAGATTCTACCATTGACCTTTGGGTCTTCCCAGCTCAGATTCGTGAAAAAGGCCTGTATGAGACATTGTTGTGGGCTCTAGGTCTCCAGCTGGACTCGTGGGAGGACCTGTTATGAGTTCTAGGTCTTTAGGTGAACGTTTCTGTGGGATTCAGGCCCTCGGCTAATTTCCTTGGCCTTACCTGTATGGACAGATTTCCTGCACTCTTTTGTATAGCATTCTTTGGGTATTATAAATAGTCTTATAAAATATGTGTCCTGTGTTATATTGCTCCCCTTGCAAAATATCTCCCAAAGGATAACAGTAGTTCATATGTATGTAGGGCTCTATTCATTTCTTCTGAATTCCCACTTTATTGGAGTACAGGTTCTCAAAGTTGTTACCCATGGTCTGGATTTCAGCAGAATCAGTTGTGATTTCACCTTTCTATTTCTATTTACATGGATTTGGGTCTTTTGTTTCCTTTCTTTGGGGGTAAGTTTGGCTAAGAGTTTGTGTATTTTATTTAATCTTTCAAAGAACTCACTCTTTGATTCATTTGATTTGTTGTGTTGTTTTAGTCTCAATTTAATTAATTCCTAGTCCAATCTCTATAATTTCCTTCCTCTGCTAGTTTGAATTTGGATTGTTCTTATTTTTCTAGGAATTTAAGGTGCATTAAATGGTTTTTTTTCTTTAGTTTATTCTATTTTTCTGATGTGGGCATTGACAGCTGTTAACTTTTCTCTTCAGAGTGCTTTCACTGTGTCCTCTGTTCTGGTATGTTGTGTGTATTGGCAGTATAATTTGATTCTAGGAATTGTCTAAGTTCTTAAACTCTTTTGAGACCTATTGATTATTCAAGAAAGTATTTTTTGTTTTCCATATACTCACAGAATTTCTGTGATCTCTTTTGCCACTGATTTCTAGTTTCACTCCACTAGCATCTGATAATATGCATGGCGTAATTTGAACTCTTACATACACTTAAACATGCTTTATTGGCTATTACATAATCTATTTTGGAGAAAAGTCCCATGTGCTACTGAGGGGAATGTGTACTCTGTTGCTTTGGGGTGGAACACTATAAATATCTATTATATGCATTTGCTCATCTTACTGGGTGTATTCATTCTTTTTGAAATATTGACATTGTTGGCTTGTTTCTTTCTAGGATATCCTTGGGAATTTTTTGTAATGCTGGTTTGGTAGTCATGAATTTCTTGAGATGCTTTTTGTCATAGAAATACCTTATTTCTACATCAATTTTGAAGAAAAGTTTTGCAGAGTACATAAATTAGAATTGGAAGATGTTATCTTTCAGGATTTGAAACGCTTCACTACAAGCCCTCCTGGCCAGTAAGGTTTGTGTAGGGAACTCTGCAATAGTTCTAACAGGTTTAACTCTATATATGATTCATTGCTTTTCTCTAACAGCTTTTCATATTTTGTCCCTGTTATGGGCTTCTGGTACTTTGAGTATTATTATGGCATGAAGAGATTCTTTTTTTGCTCATGGTTATTTGGAGCTTCATGTGCCTCAATTATCTCTATATTTATTTCTTTGTCTATATTTGTGGAACTGTCATTGTTTATATGAACAAGTTCTTGATGCCATTGGTCACATCTTCTGATTTTTTTCAGTTATTCCTCTTAGTCTTAAATTAGTTTTCTTAATCTAACACCTGCTGGATTCACTTTTCATGTTCTCTTATTGGCTTTAGGGTGTACTTGAGTAGTTGGTCTTTTTTGCATATCTTATTTTCTTGGTACACTTTAGATATACATACTGATAACATACATCATAGTGAATTTGTACCAGTACATGATACATCTTGCTGCTTTTTTTCTCCATTCCTTTCCCCTCCCTTCAACTTTTCTTCCTGTCCTTATTTGCAGAAGCTTTGCTTCCACTTTGTCCCTTCTATTCTTTTTTCTTGTCCCTCCATTCCTTTTTCTCCTTCCCCTGTGCCACTTCCCATTTGAATATTTTCTCCCCATTTCCTAGTATCCGTTATACATTTTAGTCCTTATTTATACTTTTACATTCTCACACCAAAGAAACAATGTGGTATTTTAACATGTATGTCTAATTCTTTTCACTTAAGAGTATGGTCTCAAGTTGTATCCATTTATCTAGAAATGTCTCAAGCTTATCTTTCTTTATGACAGAGTAATATTCTATGGAATAGAGACTTCTAAAAGAAGTAGAAATGACAAGTAAACATATAAAAATGTTCAACATCACTGGTCACTAGTCATTAAAACAATGCTAAGATCCCATCTCACCCCAGAAATTAACCAATAACAAATGCTGGCATGGCTGTGGGGGAAAATGAACCCTTCTCCACTGTCGGTGGGAGTGCAGACTGATACTGGTGTAACCACTGTGGAAATCAGTGTGTGGAGATTCCTAAAAATCCAAACCTAGAGATTCCAGTCAATCCAGCTATTCCCCTTCTTGGTACTTTTCTGAAAGAATTAAAAGCATCATGCCACATCAATATACTCACATCCATGTTTATAGCAGCATAGTTTGTAACAGCCAAATGTTGGAAAAAGCACAAATGCCCATCAACTGATGAGTGGATAAAGATGTGGATTTTTTTTTTTTTAATGCAATGGAGTCGTTGGTCTTTGAATGCATCATCTTCTAGTTCTAGAATTTTGTCCTCACATTGATCACTTCTGCCCATACAGTCCAAGTAATTTTTAATGTTTTTGATTTCTGATTGAAATCTTTTCCTGGACTCTAATCGTTTGCTCTATTGCAGCATTGGTGGTTCAGTGGTAGAATTCTTTAATTGTTTGCTCAATTTGTCTTTCACATTTTATATCATTTTGTTTAGCTCACTTAGGTTTTTATTAGTGTCTTTTGAAAGCTCCTGTGTCATTTTGGTTACTACTTCCAATACCCGTGGAGTTGTATTTTCTGACGTCCCCCTGTGTACCACTTTGACCTGTTTTCTAACTTTCTCCATTATCATTTTGGGTAATTTGGGGTATGGTTTATGCTATTACCCCCCCCTCAAGTTTCTAGGAACTGAACAATGGACACAGCAGCTGTTAAATTACTCTAAGAAGACTAATCTAAAATAGGAATAACTGAAAAATCAGAAGATAGGACAAATGGCATAAAGTACTTGCTCAAACAAATAATGGCAGAAAATTTCCCAAATACAGGGAAGAAATAAATATACAGGTACGTGCAGCTTATAAAATCCCAAATAGTCACAATCAAAGGAAAGCCTGTCTACATCAGATAATCCTCAGGCAAATCAGCTCCAGTGCTGTCATTCAAGGCAGGGTGGGTATTCACAGATCATGAGAACCAACTATGTATCCAGAGAAGAAATCTACAACCATAGCGAAAACATCAGGGTAAACCAGGTATTGACCCACAGCTAATAGGCACTAAATGTGATAACTGTATCTCCTCTAATGGTGGAAAAGCATTCAACTATAATTTTAGAGTCAACTGTAAAAAAAGAAACCAGTAAAGTGTTATGGCTATACTCTAAGATATAAGGGGTTGGGGACAGGGGGCTGTAAGAAAAAAAAATTGATACCTTAAACTGTAAGATATGAGGAGCAAAAGGAAGGGCGAAGTGTCTGAACAAGGGTGGAGGGATGTTTATATAATTAGGTAGCAGGACCAGGAAAACCTCATAAGAAATAGATGATGCAACATGGAGAAGAGAAGAAAATGTATGATAAAAATATTGGAGAAAAGTTGACGGGAGACAAATTAAATGGGCAAAGAGGAAAAAAAAGAGAAATACAGAAAGAACAAAAATATCAGGAAAAAAACTAGAAACATATGTAAGAAATAAAAAGGAGAAAGGATGAGAAAATACCTCTTCTTTAAACTAGAGATGAAAAAGGAAAGAGGAAGAGAACACACACACACACACACTCATAAAAGTAAAAAGAGAGAAAGGCAAATTTTAAAAAAAGAAAGAAATCTCTCTTATTTTCAACATGTGGTCTTCCTCCAGAATCTACAGGTTTGGGGCAGGGTCAAGTCCAGATGTGTCCCCACTCACATCATAAAGGAGGCAGTCAGGCCCCACGTGTGCTGGACAAAAGCCTCAGCAGACAGTAGGACATGGTCCCCAGTGCTATGCTTCTCAGATTCCATGCAACTCCAGCTGAGCCTGGCCTCTGGCTGCCGGAGCCCAGCCCCGCAGGGTGTCTCCTCCAGCCTGCGGGCTGACCACTGTCCACTGCAGTGGTCCTTCCCTGGAGCTTTGGAGTGGAACCAAGGGTCTGCTCTGGGTCCTGGGTTCACACATCCAACACTTCCCCAGAATGGCATCCCAGCAAGTACTGTCTCCCTGGGAATGGTGGGTGTTTGTACTGGGGTCACTCACCAGCTCTCCTTGCACATCATAGCAGCTGCTGCGCCATCCTGTTCTCTGCCCTATTTCTCCACGAGGAATCTTTCCTTTCACTCTTTCGCACCAGCCACGGCAGGCTGCTTGTATCCACACGGTGTACAGAGCAAGTGCAGAGGGTCCCTTCCTTTCTCCATAGGTTCCCATTCTCAGGTATAATTTTATTTGTCAGTTCCCTTTTGGCTAACAGGGAACTACTTCTCTCCTTGTTACTTCTCTAAGTGGTTGCTGTGTGTGTATGTGTTTTATATTTCTCAAGTTGTTTTCCAGAGTTGGGAAACTGAACTGGAGAGGTTAAGATGTAACTCACCACTCCACCATTTCCCCCCTCCTGTTATAAAATATACTGTAATTTTTAACTTAGCAATTACTGTAGACAAATCTTCTGGTCTACTCTTTTAGACATCTTGCATGGCTAATAATGTGGATGTGTCCTTTTTTAACTACTACCCAATTGCTGGACATTTAGAGTATTTAAAGTGTTTACCGATACATTAAGATATAATACATGTGTGGTTACAAATTTGACATTTTATTTTTGTAAGATATCTATAAAAATATTTGGTAGACTGAAAAGAATATATTATCAATTGTTGAGTAGGTACTATGAGAGCATGGTACAAAGAAAAAGTCAGGAAAAAGCGATATAAAAACAAAGGCGTCCAATACACAGTTCTTCCATGGTTAAAAAGTTTGGAGCATCTATCTTCTGAGACATCTATCTTGGTTCACAAACTTAATTCTTCCCACAGTTTGGTCACAAACTGAATTGGCCAAGAACCAAATCAAATTCAACAGTTAGGTTCAATGTTGACCTTATAGGGAAATTTGATCCAGCTCTCATCCATTTTGGACAGGGGTAAATCTTTAGTTAATGTGTGATTAGTTACACCAGTGACTATCTTGATATTGAATATTCACTTACATTTTCGCTTACTGTGGACAAGCCATTATGTGTGAGTGGCAGGTTCTCACAAGCATTTAAACTGGCAAATCCAAATGCTTAATAGAAGTTGGATTATATAGCATTGGTATTTTTGCAGATTAAACTACCCATTTTCAGAAGATACACTTTTTAAAAATTGGCAAATTTTAACCTTTTACTGCTCTTCTAAGTACATAAGCTCCGGGAATCTACAGGTAACTATTTGGTGGATGTGCCCATTAATCTTGGCAACTTGACTGGACCTAGATAGTGAAGAAGTGATTGGTCATAGCAGTAACAATCTCACCAGTGGATGTTCACCCACTTACGTTCAAATTCTACGCACTGTGAAGAGGAGCCCAGGTGGGGGTGGTGCGTCACCTAAGGGCAATTTGCTGGAATTCTTCCCCGTGCTGAGCTCCCTGGGCTGCCGCGCCGAGAGCAGCTCTGCTCCACCGTGCCTTCGCAGCACTGTTTCTGCCCTGAGCTCTACCCATCACACTGAAACTTTTTGAAGCCACGAGCCAAATAACCCCCTCCTCTTCCAAGTTGCAAGCACCAGGTACTTATTCTAGCAAATGGAACGCTGCCCTGCACAGCCCACTTTCAGGAGTGCTTATAGGAGCTGTCTATACAAGGGCACACACCACCTCAAAGGGTTTTGTGTTATAGAGTCATGACTAGAGTATGTGGAGGACAGGGAATTTTCTCTGATGTAATCCCAGTGGCTACAGTAGTGTTACACATGGATGAGATTTAACAAACACTAGTTGATTGGCTATTTAAACAAGAACCTCAAGACATGAGCTTTTAAATTCTAATTCCAAAATTTAAGTAAGAGTCCCACTAAGAAAAATTCACTCTGAATGACATGCATACAAAAACCAATTCAAGTAACATACCAGGAGTAATGCAATGCAAATCACACCACTTGTCACGCATATCGCACATCACCTCCTGTCTAGTTTTAGCTTCTTAGCTCAGTGCTAGGTTAGTCTGATCTTTGCATCCTTGCATGACATATGCAAGTACATAATACAACTCAACTTACACATAGGAAAATAAAAAACTTTTATTTTTAAGAGACCCAGAGACACATACAGTCCATTGATTTACATTTAATAAGGATTATGATATTATTTAGGAAAAGACAAATCTCTCATGTTTGGTAATATTAAACTGGTGGTAGTAGTACTGACTGATTTGAAGTCCTTCCTGCTTTTCAGGAAAAATAACATGACTTTTTACCAAATAGAAGCAAGTACTGACAGGATATTTGCCCCCCAAATCATGTACATTACTAAAGAGCAATTCTTTATTTCTACGCATTTTTGGTTCCAAATAGCAAGTGAGAATACAGCAGATTTTTCAAAAACCAAGTAAAACTTGAAACACAAATGAAGCCCTTTTTTTCCTAGAAGTAGAGAAATAAAATGTCTCCAACTAAAACCACAGATTAAGCTTAATATTACCAGAATATTTTGGAGAAAGTGACATCTGTAGCTATGATGTAAATGTGGTTTGACAGAATATATGCTTTTACTTTGGGCATAAGGGTATACTACAAAAGGGAGCTGTAACTGGTAGAAAAGTCAGTAAAATTCTGAATTTTTTTTGCCATTATAAAATATATTTGTCATTAGCAAACAAAATGTGCTTTTAAAAACTTCTGAAACAATTTTTTGAAATTTATTTCTAAGAGTCAGATAAAAACCTTAAAAGTAACATTTATATTGTTACATGTATGAGCAAAAAAATAAACACAGGAATACAAAAATTAACATAGTAAATTTTTAATTAATACAGTATTCCGATACAAGGAGAATACAACTAGATAACAACTGTATTTACTTCAGAAATCTATGATAGTGTGGGTGAAATAAGGATTTATGATAGACACTTCACTATTCACATTTTAATCAGTGCTGACCAGAAGCTGAAGCAATTATTTTAGGCATAGATTTTCAATAAAATTATAGATCTAATCTACGTAAATAAATGAAAAATGTGATGTCTTCATTTAATGTCAGCTGGTCAAACATGAAGAGCTCTTACAAAGACTAAGCATCAAATGACAAACTGGCTTTTGTTTTGGGCCACCTTAAATTTATGTGTTTCAATTAACATTCACATAAATTCTTTTAGGTGACATGGAGCTTTCAGGTTGGAGATCTTGCCAACTATAATTACAGTACTGTTTAAAGAATTAATACTTCAGAACAGTTACAACTAATACTTAATTGGCTACAAGAGGAAAACGCAGAATTTAAAAGTTTTCTGGTCCCTGAAAATTTGGTAGAGCCAAATACATTAACTGGAAGTAGCATTTGTTAAAAAACAAAAACAAAAAACCATAACCTGATAAAGAACAAAAAACCGTGTAGGTTCTGATACAAAATCTGAAATTTTACCCTTTAAAAAATGATTATATCCTTCAGGCTTGCTATATGTACCCATATAATCAAAAAGAAACCAACAGGAAATTCAACATTTCAACAAGCTAAGAACTATTAACTGTAAGCAGATAGTGAAATTCTGGAAGACATACTACCTTATTTTGAGGACCACTAGTAGGTAAGCATGTATTGAAAGCAGTTTATAAACGAAACATTACAACTCTTGTTTATGCATACAACTTATAAAATAGAAAAAAGTTGCCATTTTTTTCTATAGCATCACACTAACAACTACACATTAAAGACTGAAAGCTTCTATACACCCATCCACTCTACCTCCAAAGCAGTATATGCCTCTTAGATATTCCCATTTGTTATCTAACATATGCCAATCATGGTTTCAGGGATTTGTATTAGTTTGTGCAGGCTAAAGCAATCATTATCTTATTTATGAGATGAAACGAACCAGTTTCAGGAAAGTAACGTTTCATAATCAGTAAAGAAATAGTATTAACCCAACAGAATGGAAAACTCTCCTAAGAACATGATAGAATCCTAACAAAATGGACTATAACCCTAGATAAAGTAAATGTGGAAATAGGTAGGAGCCTGGAAAAACACATTTAAATAATATATATGACCTAAAAGATCATCAAATCATTAGTAACTACTAGAAACACATACCATTAGTAAGTGAATTTTTGTTTTTCTTTACTGGTCTACCAAAAGCTGTCGTCACATTTACTTGTAATGCACATTACTACCCAAATGCAACAGTCTGAATCATGAATTTCAAAAAAACTAGAATATATATCTTACCTTATTTTTGTATTCTGAAAATAGAGCGATAAAACCCAATTATTTTCCTAGCTTCTTGGATCTTCTAACATCTTAGGTAATTCAATTTAAACATGGTTGCCTGCACATTCTTTCCTAGAGCAAGGCACAGCACATCTGGTTGTTTCCTGGCCTCCTCATGTAAGTACTTACAATGGCAGTGCTGCTCTGGGCACTTACTGTGCTGCTGTAACATAACCAGACATGAAAAAAATGGAGGTTTAAACTTTGATAACTTTTTTTTTTGGTAGCAGGCTTTTAAAAGGTAAGAAAATCTAAAACCAAGTGGTCACTCTGACTTGAATTAGGAACTTAAGTCTGTAAGACACTTAAGGAAAGTTGTATGAATTGCATTTTCTTATTTACTTTGGTTTTTAAATAAAAGTTTGTGTTAAAATGACCTTAAAGATAACTCTAAGTCACATAGGGTATCACTTAGCACTCTCTGTAACAGAAATATAAGTATTTTTTAACTTGAATGTCTTCAAATAATTTAATTATTTTTAATTAAAGATCTTAGCCAAGTTTTTAGCTGTTAAATTTCTTAAATATATCCTAGCTTTCTTCAGAAGAGGACCTAGCGGGGCTAAACTACTTTGATAACTTACAGGACACTGAGGTTCAGATAGAGATAATTTTCTGAACATGATTGACCTTTAACATAACTGATTATTTTCTCACCCAAACAACTATACAGCCTACAGCCAGATTTCCACTATAAGTTTTGCCAGAAACAAAGTGAACAGAAGTAAAACAAAAGTAGTTTCTATTTATCTAAACTCTCACAAAATCTTACGGAAAAATTAATGTACAGAAATACACTTCCTTATTATTTTATCTGTCAGCCAAAAAGTAACTAATTCTCTATAAAAAAGAAAAAACTCAATCATAAAATGTCTGTTTAACTTGTCAGCCTGGAAGCGACACAAAGACATTTAAAAAATTGCATATTCAAGAAAATGCTTAAAATGAAAGCAATGTTTTAAAACTCTGTATACATAGTAAGAAACTCAAATTTTGTCACTGCAAAATTCCCTGTGGCTTTTTACACTAACATTAAAAGAAAGATTTTACAGTCTTTTGGTCACTTGAAGCTGCCACTAAAGAAAACAGAAAAGACTTTAAAAAAGGAAAGACAGGAAATGAAGGATAGGTTAGGTAACTATTTGAAATACAAATAAAACATACTTTGAAATAAACAGTCATTTCTGCTAGGGATCTCAAGATATAATAACAGTCTCTCACAACCTCTTCTGTTTTGAAGAGGATCCTCTAATCAGAAGAATTCCTTTAAATTATTCTGAGTGGTGTTGCCTGGCAGCAGCTTCAATTTTCTAGACTGGTCTTCAATCCAGATAATTAAGTAATCTCACAAGGAATAATCTTACATGGCAACAGGGTTTTAAAAAAGCATGGCATTTTTTTCTAGGAGAAAAGCCATCAATTTTAAAGATAACCATCAGATTTCAGGTATCCTAGCACACTCTATACCTACGTTTTACTTAAATCACTGGTGACTAAAATTAACAAGTTCTGCAGTGAGGATTTTTTGTTTTTGCCTGCAACTATATACACAATGCAAAACTACTCTGCATCACATGATTTTAAACAAAATAAATAGAAAAATGAACCACACAATCAACACATAACTTTAATACTCCACATTATTTATCTTGATCACAACGGTGGTCACCTCCTTGTCAACAATCCTGTGAGTTAAGAAGCTGATTCTCATTCTCATATCCGTCGGGCAGATAAGCTCGCCGCAGTTGGTCTGACTTAGGTATGGCGCCTCCGTTCTTCACATGGCGAGTCAGGAAAGCACGGACTGCAGGGTGATCAGCCTTCTCAAGCGGGATGTTGGCTTCCAGGCACATTTTCACAAAGTCCTGGATAACACTGACCTTTTCTGTTTGCGCAGTACTGTTGCACTGAAGAGATGCGGTCAGGGGCCTCTGCTTCTTTCTCACATTCTGCTCTTCAAATTCTGCCTTCCTCTTGGTATGAGTCTTTGACTTGAGATGGTCACTAATAGCAGACTTGCGAACGTGATTCAGAACCACGTTGCAGGAAGTGCAGAAGAGTTTTCCTCCATCTTCATGAAGCTCACCTCCAAACTCAGTGACTCGATCCAGGGGAGTCACATACAAAGCAGTCTTAGAACGGTTTCGGGCAGGTGGTGCTGTTACTACAAATCGTTCCATTCTGACTTGGAGTAAGGGTCTTCCAATACATAGAAACAAATGTAAGTATTACACAACAGTTCATTCTTGAAGCAGTGCAAAAAAAGAGTACAAACCTGTTAAGATTAAAGACTTAAAAAAAAAACAGATGACTGTATATTCATTAAATTTAACAGATGACTGTATATTCATTAAATTTAACTTATCTGCTGAGTGTGGTGGTGCATGCTTATAACTCTAACACTATAGAAAGAAGGCTAAGGCACAGGGGTCTTAAAATGAAACTTAGCCTGGGCAACTCATCATGACCCTGTGTCAAAAATTAAGAATGGTGGCAGTGCTGGGGGGTGAAAATGATCAAAGCACGTTAGTGCATGCATAAATCTGCCTGCCCGAATGTGACCTCTCAATCTGTAGTCAATGAAAAGAGAATAAAAAGAAAAAAAGCCACTCAAAAGTATTAATTATATAACTAATCCAGTTAGACATATATTCACATTTTAAAGAGCTTTTTTGGTGGGGGGCGAGGGAAAGAACTTCAGTTCTAGAGAAACTGAATTTAAAAGAAGCTCAACTATGTAGTTTGTCCTAACATGCAGGCTACTAATCTGGCATTTTAATTCTATGAACGTGGATATTATTTCTCAAATTATTTTGAGAAAGACAAGTAATCAAGAAAGAACATAATGCGATGAATGACATTAAAATCTAAATATATATAGCTGAAAGTATGTTATTTTTTAATGCCTAAATTTTCCACATCATAATTAAGATATGCAGAGTTCTTTCTACAATAGTTGGTTTCTTTTTTCCAATACAGATGAATGAATAATTACATTTAGTAATACCTATTAGTAAGTTAGGAAAAAATCAAGACTTTAATATAGTGTCCGGTATATACCAGATACTTAATCAAAATTTGCTGATGGAAAAAGTAAATCAAGGGCTAGGTATACAACTCAGCGGTGGAATAAGGCTGAGCACACACAAGGCCCTAAGTACTATCCCTACTGCCACAGACACACACACGCACACACACACACACACACACAAAATAAATGAAGTAAACAAATTAACAGAGCACCTTCATTCTTTGTCCCAGTATTGTTTAATTTACAAGCAGCCTAATAAACTCTCAATCTAGCCTAATAGCAAACTCATAATAAATGGAGTAAATGTCAAAAATCACTAACATTATGCTCACTGACAACCTGATATATTAAACACTTTAGTTGGTGACAAATGACTAGCAAACCTTAATGTTTTCCTAGGGCCTATCTCTGAATTAAATTCTTACAATTAGTAAGATTTTAAGATGCTAAAATGAATAGGATACGATTCAAAAAGAATTCTGTTCTTTACAAATACTTTAAAGAAGGATTCTTAAGTGTATTAATAGTAAATAATCACTAGCTGCATAACAAATTTCTCTCAAAAGAACTTTAAACTATCAACGTTGGGCATCTGTGGACCCAAATTAGAGGAGTTTGCATTTCACAGAAATTTTGCAAAGTATGATCAAGTCTAGGTTTTAATAGGCTTAAATTCTATTTTTTTTTTAAGTGTACAGCTCTCACTTTGTCAGGTATGTTAATCGATTGGTTTGCAATGGCAGAGGAAGACCGGTATTCCTGGCTAGCAGTTGGCGAATTATCACTACACATGTTTTTAAGTATTGGTATTTTATACTCCTCTAACAAATCAGCCCCATTATGACTATTAGCTTTACGGTAATAATGAAATCATCTGTGCTCAGTAGTGCTTACATTTTACTTTCTCCATGAAGAATCGTTCATCTTTAAATATCTGGATTTCAAACTTTGAAGCAAATACGTAATTCTTTGTGGTATAAAAGGGTGAATCACTTGTGCTAATGTAAAAAGCCCATATTGTGAACTTTGGTAACCTTCAAAATAGTTTTTTAGTGTTACTACAGAGGATGCCCCGGTTGACATACCCTAAGAACAAAAGTGCTTTCAACACATGATAAAGGTATTTTAAACAAGGAAGTTAAAAACAGTAGGAATTAACAACAGAAATAGCACTACTGTACTAGGTCGAAAAAAAACAAAAGTGATCAAATTTAAATGTTTACCAGATCAGTTTCCAGTTTTTTTCTTGGTAATTAGTAGTGAAGGGTCTCCAGCGCAAAACCAGAGGCACATAAAATCTCCGCACTTTCCCGTTGTTCAAACTCGGACCACTTTCAAATCAGATTTTCAACAAGTGGTGGTGGGGAAAGAGTTTCTGGGCTTGCACCCCGTTTTCCCTGCGGTAACGGGAAATCATGCCTCCACTGTAAAATACGAAAGACAGACAAGGAGAGACGATGGGGGAGGGGCGCGCGGCGCAGAGGTGCAGGAACTCCCACGGCCGCCTCGCAGGTGCCCGGGATCGCTCCTGGTATTCCCCGCCCCAGACCTGGCCCAAGCCCACCCCGCCCACCCGGCCCTACGCCCCGCCCTGCCCCGCGGAGCGCCCCGCGCCCCCGGCCACAGGTTCGGGCGGGACGGGCGGGACGGCGTGCGACGCCCCCTCCGCGACAAGCCCGGCACCCGCCGGCCGCCGCGCCGACCCCGCCAGCGGGAACGGGCCGCGTCCCAGCTGCCGGCCGCGGGCGCGCGAGTTGGCAGCGGTCTCAGGGGAGGAGGCGTCGCGCGCCTAGAGGGGGCCGCTGTCAGCTTTCCCGTCTCTTCCTTCTTCCTCCGGCCGACCGCGGCCCTGCCCCGCCCCGCCCCCGGCTCCCGCTTCGGAACCGCAGGCCCGGGGCCCACAGCCCGCACCAACGGCCGGGCCCGCCCTGGCCTCCCGAGCTCCTTGGTACCGTAAAGGCTGTGGCCGCTGGGAGGGGAAGTGGACGAGACCCGGCCGGAAAGAAAAAGAAGGAGAGGAGGAAGAGGTTGGAGGAGGAGGGCCCGACACCGATGTCGCCGCCGTCGCCCGCTCGAGCGCCGCGGCGGCCGCCGTGTCCCCCGCCGCGCCCCGTCCCCTGCGCCGCCTAAGGCGGAACCTGTGGGCGGTCCCAGCAACCGCCGTGCAGTTTTGACCAACAGATGCCGAGTCTATCAAACAGACAGCTCATACAACCAATAGCAGTGGAAGGATGGGCATAGCAATGATTGGCAGTTAGCTATCCCCAATACCATCTAGGGGCGTGGGTAGGAGGAGCCGGAAGTAGGGCCCTGCCGAGTGCCACCCCCCCGTCCGGCCTGGGCGGAGGGAAGGGGGAGGGAACAGAAGAGGGGGAGGTTAGCCGAGGCAGCTACGGCGGCGGCGGCGGCGGCGGCGGCGCAGGGGCTGGTACGCGCTGGGCTGCGAGAGCCTCATGGCGGAGGAGGAGAGCGACCAAGAGGCCGAGCGCCTCGGAGAAGAGCTCGTAGCCATTGTGGAGCCCCCCCCCGGCCCTGTAGGGGTCGGGGCTTCGGGCGACTGCAGAGGTGGCGCTGGCGGCGGCGGCGGCAGCGACGGAGTGGGGATCAGCAGTCGGGATTACTGCCGGCGCTTCTGTCAGGTGAGGCGCCGCCGGCCGCCCGCTTGTCACCGGGCCCTGGGCCTCTGCGTCTGTTGGCGTCTGGCCGGCGAGCGGGGCTGTGCGCGCGGCTCGCGGCCCCAGCCCTGCGCGGAGGGTGCGGGCGAGCCCCATCCCCCCGCCGGCACCTATCCCGCCGGGCGGGGGACGGGCGCGGACCTGCGGACCTGGCGGCGCGGGGCTCCCGAGAAAGTGAGAGTTTGCGGCGGCGAAGGGGCTGGCGAGGAGGCTCGCGTCGCCGGAAAGCACTGTCCTGACCTGCCTCCCTGCCCAGACAGACCCCTTCCTGCCCGGGGGTCCCGCCTTTCCTCGGTCTCACCCTGTCCCCGTCACGTCGTGTGCAGTCTCTGGTGAAAAACATTTTCCTCCTGCGTCTCTGTCCCTCGCACGGTGTTCTCCTTTCGGAGACCGAGGCGTGCGTCTCTCCAGCGCCTCCTCCTGTCATCCGCACCCCTCCCCCTCCGCGGGGGTCTCCTGTCATCCCCTCCCGGGTCCCGCTGAGCCAGTTCTCCAGTTGGCTTTTGCGTTCACTCGGGTGGTTTCGTTACTTTTTCTTTCAGGGGTGGGTGAGTGTGTGATGCTCAACTTTCCTTTTTTTAAATCTTCCTTCTTGACACACGCACTCTTTCCTAATTAACTGCTCGTGGAGAACGTCCTTTTGCTTAAACTATTGCTCACGTTACATCACCACCCTTCTCATTCTTTAAATTACAATGCACTTTGCTTAGCCTGTAAAATTCAGTGTTCAAACAGTGACTACATAATTTCCCATTAAGATTGGACGCAGTCTAGACTTTGACTGTAATCAAATATCATACCAAGCAATCTACTTGTTTGGGAGTAAAGTTTTGTAATCCATATTCTCATCATTTGTAATTTAAATGTTTGTTCTCATTCACAGCACTCTTGTTTTGGAAACCGCTTTGGAGAAAATATTACTGATTCGTTTTTCATCCTCCTCCCTTTAAAATTTATTATGGTGGATGCTGTACTGCCAGGTTCAAATCCAAGCTCCACAAGTTACTTAACCTCTTGTGCTAGGGATCATAGTGAAATGAGTAAATATGTAATGAGTTTTGATCAGCTAACTATTGGTTTCATTCTGGTAACAAATATGAAAAGCTAACAAGAAAGTAAAAGGATGAAATTGACAATTTTAATGCTTACTTTTAAATTTTGATTTCCTTTTTCCCCTGGTGTCATAGGTGAGTTGAAGGCCGACACCGTCTGGTATTAAAGCGCGTATCAGTTTCTTTGACATTGCTCTCCACTGATTTTCCTGAAGATGTACTTTTATTTTGATAATTACATTCTCTTGATTTAGAATTTCAATGTCTCATTTTTAAAACACTTTTTTTTCTATCATATATATATATATATATATATATATATGTTACACCTAGAAGCCATAGAATGGATAACTGTATCTGTAGAAATTTTAAACTTTGAAAATGTGGACACAATTCATGTTTTTAATGTATTAATAGCTATACTTCCAGCCTGGTTTTGCCTGCCTTAGTTTTAATTGTTTCATCAAATAACGTTTAATTGCTGAAGAATCTGAAATTTTATTTGAGTGCCAGAACAGTTTGGGAGAACTTTTAACTACTTCCATTTTGTTTCTTGATACCAGTTTTAAAACCAAATAAATATAGCTTGTGAAAAAGTGTCTAGTCATTGGCAGTAAAATAGTAAAAACGTACAGTAAAATTTAGGAACAAATGAAATTTTCTGTTTTTAAAAATTCTAGCTCCTGAATATCCAAGGAAATAAAACTGAATGGACCTATACTGTTATGGTTAAATTATGAGTGTCATTTGACATACTTTGATATTGTCCACTTCATTCCTTACTTTCTTTTTTTTTGGCAGTACTGGGGATCGAACTCAGTACCCTGCGTTTGCTAGGCAGGCGCTTATTCCACTGAGCTACATCCCCAGCCCTCATTCCTTACTTTCTAACACTAGATTACCAATCGATCCTTTCCTTAGTTTCTGTTTGGTTGTAGGTTGCAGGTGAGCTTTATGAAGTTATGTTTCGTATTTAAACTTTTAGATGGAATAAAAGGTCCACCTGTACCAAGTGGGATTTTATGTACTGAATAATATAATGATACTATAACAATTCTATTTTATTTGCCAATAAGAGAAACAGTGGATTATAAACCCTAATTCCGGAGAGTTGTTTCTTTTTAAAGGATTTGGTGTACTAATATTTACTGAGGGTAGTATTAAGTAATGTGCATGTATTAGTAGATGACTTATTCATGAATAATCCTTAAAATAGATAATAGGCACTTGGTTAGGTGACAGTTAACTGAATATATGAATTACATACGCAGCGCAGTGTTATCTAGAAGAAAGGCTCCAGTTTGTCTTCCTCCTTTTAGAAGGGAATATGAATCAAAAGTCCTTGGCAGAATCTGGTGCCTAGTAAAGATGTGCTGTGCACAGGATCCTAATAATGAGTCAGTGTAAACATTAATGCCATAATCTGAGCTAAGACCAGTAATGTCAACAAGTGCATAAAAAGTGATAGGGGAGTCCAAGGGGGAGGGGCAAGGAGTGGGGGCGCTGTGATATATGTACACATGAGCGTTCACCAAGATGGTTGTAAGCTCTGTGAATTCTACACGTACTAATGAAAACATTCTTGGCAAGGTGAAAGGAGAGGGGAGGGAATACTTTTGAAGAGAGGTTGCTGTGTCTTTATTGTAGTGAAAAGTAAAGCAGAAGACAGTTTAATGTTGGACTGTATTATATACTCTTTCGGCCCTTTTTAGTAGACTCTCAACAGCTTTTAAATACAATTGGCCCTTAACTAATACTTTATTTGCTTTAATGATGAAAGGTAGGGAGAAGCAACTTTTATTGAGAACCTATTAATTTTAACCTGCACAAAGCAAGTTTCATTGCTGAAGATGATGCCTGAGCAAACTTAGGTCTCTTAGGTTCCAGTTAAGTGGACAAGTTAGGATTGTTTTCTTGTTTGTACTGGGGAATTTAACCCAGGGCCTTCACACTGATGTATATCCCTAGTGCTTTTTTTACTTTTTATTTTTGAATCTGGGTCTTCCTAAGTTACTGAGTTGCCCAGGGAAACCTTGAACTTGAAATCTTCCTGCCTCATACTCAGAGAGTGCTGGGCTTACAGGTGTTTACCATTATGTTTGAGTACAAATTAGAATTATATCCAAGCCTTCAATCTTTAATGAAAGACAGATTGAAATTACAAATACATCCTCAAATAATTTTAACATGAAGTTGTTGCAAAGGAATCAAAACTACTAAAGAATCATGTGTAAAAAGTTATGAAGTACTCTTTCATTTTGCCAAAGTGGTAAAAAATATTTTAGGAATCATTGTCTCACTTTTTAATTACTATGAAAATTTCCCTAATTCCTGAAAGTCATTACAATTAAATTTATTTTATTATCAGGTATATTGAAAAAAATTTTGGTCATAAATTATAGACAAGTTGAGGTACATTCTTAATCTTGGTGTGGCAATGAATGTAGTGAAGAATAAGTACTTTTGGAAACACTTAGGTATGTTCATTAAAGTAGACTTTAAAATTATTTTTATTACACTGTGCTTAATAGCCATCCCATGAAAATATCATTAGTATAAAAGGAGAGTGAACATACAGTGCTCAGTACTGTAGTTAGCACAGACAGGATTAAATACAGAGGCTATTAATATTTCTGTCATGTGAAATCCCCTGAAGGTTTAAGAGGGACATTAGAGATAATCCAATCTGTAGGTAGTTTATAGTTTGCATCGTGCAATAAAGATTACGGTTTAAAATGTTACACTTTTAAAATTCTGTTTATAACATTATGTTTATTACCAAATGCTCCAGGTGAAACACAGTGATTTGCAAAACAACTATTATTTTCTCTGTGACAGGGTTCTCAGAGATTTTTTGGTGAGGCACATTCTTAAATTTCTAAATATTTTTGATTGTCATAATTGGCAGTTAGTGGATAGAGGCAAAAGATACTGCTGAACATTTTTCAATGTACAAGATAGCCCCAACAAAGAATTATTTGGTCTCAGATATGAAGAGGGTCTGGTTGAGAAACCCTGCTATCCTTTTGCTTTTGGACTCTAGTACTTTTCATGTGTAGTACTCTGTGAGAAAAAATAATGCTTTTTAAACAGTATTTTAAGCAACCAGGGCTAGAGACAATCTTAACGGAAAAATAGGCTTTACTTCATTGTATTTATGAAGTACATGCAAATGTCTCTCTAGAGAAATTCAAATTTAACTTTTTAGAAAAGTAACTCTATCTCTTGGTCTTGATAGAGAATTTACCAAGCTGGTATTTCCAGCCCTATGAAAAGTTTCATAGGGTATATAGTGCATTTCTACTAGTTTTTTGCTATTAATTATAAATATATTTTAGTTTCATTTTATCTGCACAGTTTTAGAAGTCATACACAGCCTAAATATCAGGAATTACATTTTGCTGCTAATAGAGACCTGATTTCAGAAGCTTAAACAAGGTCTGCATTTACTTCTTACCTGAAAAGTTTGAATAGACAGGGTAGGCATGGTGTGATGTCCTTATTATTATTGTACAGTTATTTGTTTCTTATCAGTGATCCTTATCTCTGTGTGTAGTTTGTTTCATGATTTCATGTAGTTGAAGTTCCAGCTATCACACCTGCTTTTCTTGTGGCAGGAACAGGGTAGGGTGTCTGGGATAACGTAGAACCAGCCTGCCCTAAATCCTATGCAGTGACTTCTTCCAGCTTCTTGCCCCTCTAAAGAGAATGTTAGGAATTATTTTTCAAATTTTTGCATTTTCTTGATCAATTCATGCCTATGATTCTATTAATAAGGAAGAAAACAAAAATATAAATTATAGGAGCAACCAGATTTTTTGTTGACATAGCTTCTAAAAAGTAGTAGTACTCGATCCCTCTGCTTCTCTGCACTTACTTCCCAGAGGCAGTCATTTGCAGCCTTTTAGTTCTTGTGATATTTACCTCCATGTCTATAGGTGTTTTTTTTTTCTTTAATTTGTAGATGTGACCAGCTGGTCTAGTTGAGGCCGAAGGTGAGGCCTGTTTTCCTACCTTACTCTTCAGTGTATTCATTAATGTACTTTAACTTCAGCTCATTTTCTTCATACTTGCTTTCCTTCAAATCTGCTCTCCTCGTTTCTGAATTTTTTCTTTTATTTTACACTCTAGAGAATTAGGAACTAGTTTATATTGTTTCCTTAGGAGAAGAGATGTAGGGGAGGTTGTAAAATGATCTGGTTTTGACTGCTTTCATTTCAAATTTTAGAGGTGCCTCAAATTCTGGGATTTTCTGGGATTCTGTGGCCCTTCAGACGCAAATCAGTTTGTTCCTGCACTCCTACCACTGCTGACTTGGACTCCTGTTTCCCAAGCCTGTGAAGTCAGTGACCACTCATCAATTTATATTTCCAGCTACCCGAATATAAACACGTCTCCATTCTTTCTGTCCTTGTGGGATTAGATTTTGTAAAACAAAAAGGGTTTTGCTGTTATTCTAGTGGGATTTGCAGGTAGGTGTAGAAGTAAATGTGTGTACAATCTCCCATATCTAATTAGAAATCCCAAATTTTACTGAGTATTATAACAGTAAAATATACTAGATGTGGAAGATGATTGAAAGTCTGTTTTGAAGTGAGTGTTCAGCATTAGAAATAATTTCATTGCATGATGTACTTGGCAAAATTAAATTTTTCTAAACTGCAAATTAAAAATTTCAGTTTTTTAACAGTGTATTTTAAAAAAGGTTTTAGAAGTTTAGGCACATTTAGGGGGACATTTTCACTTTATAAAGGGTGAATTTCATGGGAAATCATTAACTTATTACAACTAGGAAAAACAAAGAAAAATAAACCTTCAGTCATGATGGCTATACTTGAGGAATTCTTCAATCCTTTTTTAGGTTGATTTTCAGAGTTGAGTTCTACTGATTGTTCATGATGACATTTACAATAATAAATCACTGAAAACAGCCTCAATGATGAATTGTAAGAGAGTCTTTACATAGAATCCTATTTCCATAAGGAATCATGTTTGTAAAGAGTACAGGGGTATTCGGTTAACAAACTTGATTCTTTCCATGATTCTGGTTGCAAACAAGTTGGACGAAAAACAAATCAAATTCAATAGTTAGGGTCAATGCTGACCTTACAAGAAAATTTGATTTGGTTCTTGTCTAGTTCAGTTTGTGACCAGAATTGTACAGAGATCACTTCTCAGCCATTTGGCTAAGATGAAGTATAGAATTGTAGAGGGAATAGAGTTCATGAAGTAAGGTACCACTGTATTTATTTATATTGAAAAGTGTGTACAGAGTTGACTATCTCTTAATGCCTGGGAGCAAAAATAAGTGCTTTAGATTTTGGATTTTTTTTTTCAGATTTTGGATTATTTGCATATACATAATTCTTTTGGATTGAGCTCAAGTCAAACATGAAATTATTAATTTATTATCTCCTGCACATAGGCAGAAGGTAATTTTTTTTTATTAAATGTGCTTTTAGTGCATGTTGCATTTTGATTTTTGTTAGTTTTGCTTTGGTTTTTTGAGGCAGGGTCTTGCTTTGCAGTTTAGGCTAGCCTAGAACTCACAGCAATCCTTCTGACTTCAGACTCAGCCTCCCCAGTGGATTGGTGGAGTTTCAGGCATGCACCACCACGTCCAGCCTTCATTTTGATTCTGACCTGCCACCTGAAATTATGTGTGGAATTTTCCACTGTGGTGTCATGTGGATCATCAAGAATTTTCAGATTTTGGAGTATTAGATTTTAGATTTTTGTGTTAGGGATACTCAAGATATACCATAAAAATATGGAAAAGACAAGACGCGGGTGATTTTACTTTTGTAACTAAAAAAGACATACTTAATTGCTAGCAATGTATGACTTCTTAGCAGTATGGCTGACTTACAAGTTTTCTTTACACCTGTTTCTTCAGATTTTCTTGATTAAACCTATTATACTCAAAAGAAATAGTGCTAAAAATCATTTTCCTTCTGCCTCAGAGATTATTTTCTACAATTAAATGCAAAGATACTTTGAACATATTGAAATTTTAATTCTTTTTCCCAAAACTGCTTTTATTTTTCAAAGATACATAATTAGGGCAAGTAAAGATTGTTATCAAACTCATGATTGTTATAGTTTGAGGAAATATTAAACTTAAATAACCAATTTATACAAAGTTTTTCATTAGATATATTTCTACTGTTCTGTAAAAACCACTCATTACTTTCCTTCTAAACTATCGGCTGAGGGTGTAGCTTAGTGGTACAGTGCTTACCTAACATGCAAAACCCTGGGTTCAATCTCCAGTAGTCACAAAGGTAGTCAGAGAGATTGTAGTCAGAAAGGTAGAAGAAAATTTTTAAGAGGAGTTTATTGCTTTTATATTTTTTAATGATACATACCTACAAAGAATTGGGAAACCAGTTGTAAATGTTATTGTTGGCACCAATTTTTTTTCCTGCCAAGATGTGGTCAATTATAATTATTATAAACAAACAACAAAGAAAGAGAACTTTTAAATTTAAGAAACATATGGTAAACTATGTTTCTGTTTAAGCATTTGAAAAAATATAATCAATACAATCTAGTCAATCAAGTGACATTTAAAATATATATTAGTATTTAATAACAAAGATTTCAGGGAATGATAAGACACCAGTAGCAACCTAAATATGAAAAGAGGTTGACTTGTATCAAGTGTTATATAAGATTATATCAGATTCTGAAGTCTAGTGCATCCTGGTGTGGTGGCGCATGCCTGTAATCCCAGCATTCAGGAGGCTAAAGCAGGAGGATTGCTGTGAGTTCACGGTCAGGCAGAACTGCATAGTGAAATCCTGTCTTAAAAAGACAAAAAAAAAGAAAAGAAGAAAAAGTCTAGTGCATTAATACTTTGTACCATTACCTCTCCAGTGAATATGAAAATAACTGAAGACTAAGCAATAGAAAACCACTGGTATGAATGTTGAAGCTCGTCACTGGTATACAGCTGTGGGGATATATAGTGGTTAGCAAACAAGTATTGTCCCTATTTTGTGTGTACTTATAATAAATGTGAAGAATAGGATTTTTATAGGCTGTGATTATAGCTTAGTGTTAGTGTGCCTGCCTGGCTTGCAAAGCCTGTGTTCAATCCCATAAAGATAGCTAGATTCCTGGAAACCCCGTCTTAGAAGGGAGGTCTGGTTGTTGACCTGTGTGAATATGTGAAGCCAGATATATGGTTATTGTTGTTGTTTTACGTGGTACAGGGAATCAAACTCATGACTTCGTGCTTGCCAGGCAGGCACTGTGCTGCTGAGCTCTGTCCCCGGCCCAAAGCCTGATGAATGAGTAAGCTCACATAGAGAGAAAAATACAGAGTAGGCAAAGAAGAGGACGTGAAACTGAAGATTGAAGAACTCTGAAGTTAAATGGCCTAGTAGGAAAAGATTCATCTTCAAATGAATTCTGAGAAGAATTAAATAGGAGAAAACAAGAAAGTATGCTCTTAGGGAAGTTTTAGGGTAGGGTGAGTGATAGCTGGCATTAAAAGCTGCTGAGATCCAGTCATGAATTAACATGGAGTCTTTGATGATGCCAAGCACTTATTTTGACAGCGTAGAGTTCAGGGTTACACTAAAGTAGCTTGAGGAGTGGGAGGTAAAGAAATAAAGGTATGTGATATGACTATCTAACCCATAAAGATGAAGGTAAGATATGGGTGGTAACTAGAGGGATTGTGGATTGAGAGTGAAAATTTAAAAGTAAAAAACTGGAGAGAAGTGAGTTTGTTTAAAATCTTGTGAAAATGATCCATTTGAAAGGAATAGGTAAATCTACAAAAGAAACGATTCTATAGTATAAACTTCCGGAAGGGTAGGAACAAGATTCAAAGCATAAGTGGAGGAATATAGGAGCTTTAGCATAGAAGAAAGTTCATCTGTTGGGAATGCATGGATTTGCTGATTATGAACGTAGTTAACATTAGTTTGTATCGTTGTTTGTCCGTATGTACCTGCCAGGTGAGGACATGGAGAACATGATTCATTCACTCAGGATTGAGTGATATGCTACATGTAATTGACCATTGGATTAACTTTGAGAAAAAGGACAGGCTCATTTTCTGATTACATTTGTGGTAAAATAGCATAGAGATAATGAAAAGAGAAAAGACGAAAGGAAGAAAAGTGCTGCATTAGTAGACAGTGCCATTCTCATTTTACAGATCAGGAACCCAAGACTGAGAGATTAAATCGCTTGACTGAGAGCCAGCCTGTGAACTTAGCTACTGTAGTTACACATATGTGTGGGAATGTGCCCTTGCTATGTATTATAGCATCTATGTATATGTATTTGATACATACTAGAGCATCTTAAAGCAGTACTAAGTAGAAGTAGTGGAATGGACATTGATTAAAAACCAAGAAGAACTGGGGATATAGCTCAGCAGCACAAGCACCTTCCTGGCAAGCTGGAGGTCCTGAGTTTGATTCCCAGTACCAAAAAAAAAAAAAAAAAAACTGTAAAAAAAAGATGCATGGCAGCAAAAAACTCAAAATGTTCATGAATGTGCGAGGAAAAAAAACTAAATATAAGCTGTCAGAAGCTACTAATGTGAAGTGATTCTCATTGCTTATTTTTCCCTCTAACCCACTCAAACAGACTCTGCTTATCTCAAAAGCAGCAGCTCACTGTAGCAGTTATTTCTAAAATACAAAAATTATGATGATAACAAACTTGTAGAAGTCAATTGCCTTTGTTAACTTACGTTTTTAAGCAGGACAGTATGGGTATATTTTCAGTATTTATAGATGATTTAAATTTAAAGTTTGGATCTCTCCATGTTGTTTGGAGTTAACATGGAGACATCCCACCAAGTAAAAGTAAAATGGATACACATTTTTGGACTTTATTATCTGCCCTTTTATCATCATTCAAAAATTCTTGTCAAAGATATCCCAGATTATAGAATTTATAGTAAAGCCTAAAGTTTGTATTATGCTCACGATTTACGGTGAAAGTGTATCTCATTTTCAAATTGGGGAGTAAAAAAATTACAGTTTATCAAGAAACTGGAAAAAAATTTGTACCTTTTGACTTAGTTGTTTTTCTCATAGCATTTGTTTCTTAGGAAATATAAATTTGGGCGTAAAGCTATTCATATTGTTAGTTATAACTGATGAGATGAATACATTAAATACAAGGACCAGAAATTTTAAAATATTTGAATGTTTCCTCAACTCTCATAAACTAAAATATTGTTCAGCTACTACAAGTGGTGTTTTCAGCAACAAGGTAATGATCTAGAAAAATATAATTTAAAAATGAAGTGAAAACATTTGTTTATAACAGGAATTATGCAGCTTGACCATAGGCCATTCGATTCCCATTGTACTCATGTCTAGAATTTAGAGGGAGAAATGCTTTAGGAAAAATCCAATGAGTTATTTCAACAGAAATAGGATTTCTTGATGATAACCCATGAGATCCACTTGTGTACTTCAGGAATTATTTGAACCTTGTGAAATTGTTTTTGAAAAGTTATATTTACATTTTCACTGTGAGCAGGTTCAGATATTTTTTTTTTTTTGGGAGATTGGGTCACACTATGTTACCCAGCTAGCCTCAGCCTCCCAATAGCACAGCAAGAGAAGTGCACCACTGTATTCAGTTCAGATTCTCTTAAGAATTTCAAAACGTGCCACACAAACGCAACCCCAAAATAATCCAATGCACTATGTTGTGAGTCACTGTGGCACAAGCAGCATGATGAATTTTGCAGGTCAACTTTATTAGCGTTTGCCCATTGTTTCTGTATTTTCTCTGACTTCTTTCATGATACAGCACAGTTGAGTAGTTTCAGTGGAGAATGTATGGCCCGTAAGTTACTTTCTGGCCCTTTAAGAAAAAAATATGTCAGTCCCTGTCCTAGATTTTCATTTATTCTTTGCAACAACTTTATAAGCACTATTTTTATCTTCATTTTAAAAATGACACAGTTGCCTGTGAGAGGTTAAGTACCTACTTGTAAGACACACAATTAGAAAAGGGAAATATATCAAGATGTGGGTATATGTGGGCAATGCAATGATGGATGATTTTTTTTTTGTCTCAAGTAGTATGGTGATTTACTATAGTGGGTTATGATTTGAAATTGAGAAGAAAAGGGTGTCTCTAATTAGAAGAGAATTGTGAGAATATTAAAATGCATTCATCTTGTTTTGATTTATTATTTTGATTTTCTGTATATCATCCTGTATTTGTAGAGTGGATATATAATTTTTGGTCCCATCCTGGTATCTAATCTGAAAGGGCAGGAGTAGGGTCTCATAATCTCTATTTTACACACGGGCCTTCAAGACTGAAGCTGATCTGATACATACTAAAATTTGATGACCACTGACCTAGTACATGGACTAAGAGATTAGTAGGTACTAAGATTGGAAAAGTGGATTGGTCCAAATCTTGGTTCAAAGGTTTCAGTTTTGTAGAACTCTATTTAGGTTTTAGGGCAAAGTCTTGTCGTCTTTCATTTTAAAATACTGTTTTAAGATGGACTAGAGGAAGTACAGAATGAAACCCTACATTACAAAGAGTAATTTTAATAGTAAACTCTTACTCGTGATGGAGTTCTTATAGTGCTTCTTAACTCCTTACCAGCCCAATTATTTAAATACAGGATGACCAAAAATTGCATGTTTTATTAATTTCATAACAAAGATAAAAACAGCAGTTTTATCAAATTTATTCAATAATGTTTCTGTGCATGGTATATTTTTAAATATGAATACACAATGCAGCATTACGATCTGGACAGTAGTATCTTGTCTCTTCAAATTCTTTTTGAATGATTGTCTTTTTTTGAACAACACACTTTACACTATCAGGTTGGGCTTTCTCTTTGTTCTTGTGTGGTATAATTTCAATAAAATGTCTAATAACAAATGAGCTCCATACTGAAGAGTTGACAATAAGGAGATGTCCTTTTTGTCTTGCCACTTCATGACACAAACTTTTCCTCTCCGATACGCTAACATTTTTCTAGTTTATTCTTTTGCAGATCTTTTGGCACTTCCTTCCTATTCAGTCTCCATGTCCCAAATATGTCCATTTTGTGTTGTAAAAGAATATTACTGAGCTCTGGAGAAGAATAAAAAATGATATCTAATGTACTTATGAAAAGAGTTTTTATAAATTGTAGCCCAAAATTATAGCTTTTCACAAATAAAACAAATATGAGTTACTAAAAGAAAATAACTTGACCTTACCAGATTTCTCTAGAAACAAACATCAAAGGTGAATACAAGGTTTTAAACAAAAAAGTATGCCGAGAAATAGTCCCTATAAAACAAACAGACTTAGGAGTGTCTCTCAGGCAAACAAGAATCACTTGGTTGAAATGACACCTACTCAAGTGATGCTCAAGATATTATGTAAACAAATGTACTGCCCAGGGGTAAACTGTCACGTGGTTGGTTTATCAGCATGAGTTCCTGGTATTTAATTGTCTCACTCTGTTTTTTTGATGTGGATGTACTCTCTCTCTCTCTCTCTCTCTCTCTCTCTCTCTCTCTCTCTCCCCCCCCTCCCTCTCGCCCTCGCCCTCTCTCTCTCTCTTTCTTTCTCTGAAATAAATTGAGTTCATGTTGAGACTGAGCAAACCTGGTATGCAGTGTTTGTTCACCTGTCCTTTTCATCTGACCTTCATGTATTTTTCGTTGGGTGTGTATTTTGAGATGCCCTTGTCTGTACACCAGTTTTAATGTTTATGAAGGAAGCATTTAATATGCAGTATTACTCTTCCTTCTGATTTTGGAAACAAGTGAAAATTGACAGGACTAATGGAACAAAATGATTTACTGCTGTTTATATGAGGAAAGTTAGATCTTTAAGCATATATGTAGGCTGACTTAATGTAGTGAATGTAAAACATTCACGGGAGAGAAGAACCAAACCTATGTTATCTTGGCCTGAAGGCTGGTAGGTTCTCATTAGTATTGTTAACTTTACCTCTGCAGAGTAAGGGAATTTTAGGGAAGGATGAAATTTGTCCTCCTTTGGTTGTTTGCTTTTTGCAGGGGAGGGGGACTGAACCTCGAACCTCACACATGCTAGGCAAATGCTCTGCCACTCAACTGTACTCACTGCATAGTAGTATTTTTTGAGGGTTGACTTCCTGTTTTATAAACAAGAATGTAGAGAAAAGAGAAAAAGTTTGCTCTAAACTCCCAGTGTCCAGGATTTAGGAAAAAGGCAAATAGAGAAGAGTGGAAATAGAAAATTCCGAATGTGTTCTTGTTTACCGTCCCTCTCTCATTTCTATTTCACTTAGCGACATCGGCATCCTGCTTTCCAGTTCTTTCTTGCGGCTTATGGAAAATGTTGGTGCTACAAAAAAGAAAAAAATTGATTTAATGCATGAGAAATCATTGTTCCTTGTGAAATATGTACAACAATTCTAAGCTTTGAGAATTTAAGAAAGAACACTACTTCTGGGTTAAAGATTCTTTTTAGAATAAGAGAAAAGATAAATGAAGGTTGTTGTGTACTATTCAGGTGCAAACTAGACAAATTCCCTTGAACAGAACATTTAAAAAACTGAAAAAGTTACAACAGATTTTAAATCTTAATAGTAAATCTCTTTTTTTCAAAGAGTTACTTCCAATATTTTTAATGGCAGTCATCTGTAAAAGCAAGCTGGTTTTTAAATGTGGAGGTAGTTTTATATAATTTGTGTTATAACCTAACTATATTTCATGACTCACCATAGTTGCTTTACTTTTGTATCTATGTTGGATTTTTGGTAACCATTTTAACTATAAAAACTATTTCATAGGCTGAATTGTTTTATGAAATACATTTCTATTTAATATGATAATGTTCAATCTGGAATCCTTGTATTATCAAGTGTAATAACTTTCTATTTCAAACGTATGTATGTGTGATTGGTTTTTATTTTAAACTAGTTTAGTAGGATTTTGATATTTTTTTTTGCTCTTGGATAGAATGAATTTTTGTAATATGACATCTCTTAATTTTGTTCTTTCCTGTGCAAATTATCTTCTATTAATGAATATAAAACAGATTGTTGGTTCTCTGCTTCTTAGTTCAATGAATATAAAGCAGGATTTGGGGTAGAAAAATACAACTATTTCATTTTTTTAAAAATGTGAATCATTTTCAATTTAGGAATTAAAGGTAGGTAAGAAAACGAAAGCCCAAAATAACTATGTAAAGCAGATAGGGGTTTTTAAATATGTTTAAATCTCTCATGTAAATGACATCATGTTATAATGTGGGAGATAGGGAACACTTTGGAATCATAGTAACATTTGAAGAACAGAACTAAAGAGGTGCTGTTGGGGCTGGGGATATAGCTCAGTGGAATAAGCGCTTGCCTAGCAAGTGCAGGGTCCTGAGTTCGATCCCCAGTACCGCAAAAAAAAAAAAAAAAAAAAAAAAAAAAGAGGTGCTGTCAATCTAGATATGGGCAAATACTCTGTTTTTGTTGTTTTTAAATGGATTATGCAACCTAGACTACTAAAAGTAGTAAAATGACTGAACAGTTTATTGAACAGTTATCAGTAGTTAGGCAAGGGTATTCTTAGCTCTAGCCATCACTGGATTTATTAAGTCAGATCAATGCAAATTTTTATTTTTACTTTTTTAAAGAAATGGCATTACTTGTAACAATATAGGAGAGGATAGACTCAGCACATCCTTATTTCAGCTTTTTTTTTTTTTCCAGATATTCTCATGACATTCTTATGGTCAGATGGAGAAAGGGGGGCAGTTGGATTAGTGTAAGAATGGCGTGAACGCTCTAGAAGGATATACAGTATATATAATTGGAGTATCAGAACAGGTCTTTGTTATATGTCTGTGTTTGGATTATTTGTATACCTTCATTATAACATAAACAAGTCTCCCTTTCAGATCTGTAAGTGGCATGAACTGGGAGTAAAAGGTCATGTATTAGCAGTAAATTTTGACTTGAAGGTTTGGGCTGATGCTGAGGAATGGGAAAAGTGAAACTTAAGGGAAGTAGAAGAACTGGCTTAATAGCAATCTGTAAAAAGGATACATCATTTTTGCTGCCTCAGAATGAGTAACCAGTGACCTCAGGCAACCACAGGCTACACTCATTATATTAAATGTGATGCCCAGGGGTCTTACATTTCATTCTTAGAATGATAGTGCAAAGGAACATGGGCAGCAATTTGAAGTGTGAACAGGATATACTTATGAGAATTGTGAAAAGTTTGGATTCTCTTGGGAAATAGTTTTGATTGAAAGGATGGCAGAAATTTTAATTTAGAGAAATACTGCTAATACAGTATGTATATAGCTGTCTTATTTTTATAATTTTAGATCTTCAAGGTAGAACTGATAGATGTTATGTTATTTGCTTCATACTGAAAAACTTTCTAATAAATGAATCTAAAACAGATTATCTTTTGAAGAGATGAATTATCCATCCAGTATTAATGTTTACCCCTCTGAGAGTAATAATATAGTAAATATTCAAACTCTGGTTAGTAGGTTAGACTAGATAATCTTCAAGATTCCTTTCAAAAGTAACATGTATGAAATATTACGATTTAGAGTTGCCTACTGCATTTTCCATTTTGAAAAGATTTATTCTTCCCACATTCACAGAAGTTTTTAAAGACAGCTGACAGGGCCTAGTGGTACTGACATGTACTGTGGGAGGCTGCAGCAAGAGAATTACAAGTCTGAGACCAGCTGGTCAGCAAAGCAAGTCCCTATCTCACAATTTAAAAAGGCATAGGTATGTAAGTGTTTACCTGGATTCAATCTCCAGTACTGCCAAAAAAACCCAAACAAAAACCTTTCGTGTTATGGAAATACCAGCTCACAGAGTAGTAAGTAGTGAGTTGAACAAAGGGCTTGAAGAGAATGTTTTACTAAGCATCGAAAAGGACCAGGTTTTTTTTTTTTGAGACAGGGTCTTGGTCTGTAATTCAAGCTGACCTTGGACTCACTATGTAGCCCCAGCTGGCCTTGAATTCACAGCGCTCCTCTTGTCGCAGCCTCCCCAGTGCTGGGATTAGAGGTGTGTGCTACCGCACTTGGTGAAGCACTTGGGTTTTAAGACCCTTGCTACTACAGACTATGTCTTTTGCAGATTCCAAACTTTTAAATTATTAGAACCTATTTCTTACCCATTTCTGTGGGCTTTAAAAATGTTTTAAATTTTAGATTTGCTTTCTTTAAAAAAAAAAAAGGAAATTTAGACCAAGAAGTTTATTAACATTATTAAAGTTGCACAGCTAATAAGTGACTGAGCTAGAATTCAAACTCAGGTCTTTTCTGTTTGAAAGCCTATATTCTTTTCATAGTGTGGCCTATCTACCTACTTGCTTCATTTATATATAATATATTTGTGTGTATATATATATATACATATACACATACACATTACATATATTGAGATAAATTGGGGGTAAACTAAATAATGCAGTAGAGAAAAGAAGTGCAAAATTATGTTTATAAAATATCCTCTAAAAATAAATTAGAATGTTGAAATTTGAGGGAAAAATTTGGAACATACAGTATTAACTTTTAAAAATGATGTCATTTTTAAAGTTCTTCAGTCTTTCTTTGTCTTTCATGACTTTGACACTTTTATTTAACAGTACCGATAAGCTGTTTTGTAGAGTACCTATCAGTTTGTATTTGCCTGCTATTTCATATGATTAGAATGAATTTAAAAATTTTTGGCAAGAATACCACTAAACTAGTAAGGTCTCTAGTGTGTCACACGAAGAAGTGCATAACTATGATATGTTTTATTGCTTACTAGTTGTATTTACTTTGAGGGTGTGGTTAAGTTTGTGTTCGAGGGTTTTCTCCACTCTAAATTCACTGTCTTTGTATCTTTAGCTAATAATTGTCTTGGATCCACTAAGACTGTAAATCTTGCTTTCCAGGCTTTCATTTAGTAATGGCACTGGCCCATAGATCCTTTCTGCAACATGTATTATGGTGCTGTTGGCCGCTTGGTGGTTCTCTAGTATTTCTCTTTCCTTCTACATTTATTAGTTGTGATTCCACTATGAAGAACAGTCTCATCAACATGTATTTATTTATTCAATTTATTTGTAACAATATCCAATATTGTCATTTATTTTGTTGCTCAGATTGTTTCACTTTTGTCAACTAAGATACTCTTTTAGGTTGGCTGTTCTGTTCTTGTATCTTTGGGCTTTTTTAAAGCATCTCTTTACTTCCTAGCACCACAAGATATTGTAAACTCAGCCGGTGTTTTCCTTGCTTCAGTGGTGGAATCAAGCACTTTTCCAAGTTCCTTTTGTTAAGGAATGCTGTTTGGAGAACAAGATTGGGGAGTATAAGGAAAAGGCTACCCTAATATTTGTTTATTTAGAAAATTAGCAAGCTTCTGAGTGTACAGATTATAATAATCTATTTTCAATAAGTTAATACAGACAGGTATTACAGGCATTTGTTGAAGTTCTCAGAATGAAAGCTAATTGTGATGTCTTCTGGTTAATCAGATTTAATAAATGGATGTTTTCACTGTAATCAGGGAATGAAATTATTATTGAACAGCTTGACTGATACCTGTGAACTATGAAATGTTTAGCATAATGCAAGTTAATGACAAGGGGAAATTTCAAGAAGAATGACAGCAATTTAAATAGACAACCAATAGAAATAAAATTAATGTTCTAGTGTATTATTACCTAAGTTTAAATGTCGAGATCATTGTTTGCTCAGTGACAAACTTAATATTTGGTTTTCTGCATTATTCTGTTACAAAAAAAGGAGAGCTCAATTAAACACATAACCATATTTTAATTGAGCGCTTTTGTTGTTGTTTTTCTAAACTGCTACATTTACATTATTTCTGTAGTAGCTTAGGCTACCATAACAAAATGTTGCAGACAGGGTGACTTAAACAGAAATTTACTTTCTAACAGTTCTGCAGGCTGGAA
This sequence comes from Dinomys branickii, assembly GCA_004027595.1. Lineage (NCBI taxonomy): Eukaryota > Metazoa > Chordata > Mammalia > Rodentia > Dinomyidae > Dinomys > Dinomys branickii. The sequence goes on along the minus strand of PVLD010003852.1, from coordinate 37,089 downwards.
GTCTAAGATCAGGTGCTAGCATGATCAGGTCCTTGTGAGGGATGTCTTTCTTGCTTGAAAATTGTCACCTTCTCGCCATGGGTTTACATGGCCTTTACTCATTTAATTCTCTCCTAAAAGCCTTACCTCCAAATATAGCACATTGTGGGTAGGGCTTTGTCATATGAAATTTAGGACACAATTTAGTCCATAACTGTTTCGATAATGTATTTTAATGTTTCTAAATAATGTAATTTTAGGTTAAAATGTTTACATTAAATCAACATTTTGACAGTTCTGACAGAATGAACCTAGAGTCATGCTCAAATTAATTTGTTGGTAAATTAGTTTGTGATGTTATATAGTATACAGAAGTGGTGGTGAACCTATGGCACATGTGCCACAACAGGTTTTTATCATTGAAAGATCTAAAAGATTCACCCACTCTGGACTATCCCTTTTTGCGCAAGATGTATTCTCCTATTACACTTGAATAGTGAGAAAGCCCTACTGGCTAATTGGAATATCCAAACCTTTCTTTGGTAGTAGCTTTGCTCTGTGGCTTGCTTCTTGCCTTGGCTATAACTTCTTTAATCAATATTAATACAGTCTCCATAAATTGTTTATTATGCCCTTCAACATGAGAATTTCTGTCAATCCCTAAAGGACTCCTGATTTTGCTCCCCTATTTTCTTTCTTTACGATTTTAGAACTGTAGAAAGAGTTGATTTTTAAAATATATGCAAATACCAGTCCCCTTTGTTTGCAGCAACTTCAGTATTATCCTTTCCATCATTAAGACTTTTACCTATTAAAATAAGGAAAAGAAAGAAAATGGAAGATTTGTGGCTGTCTGTGCTATGGCGTGGTAAAACATATTCACATTGTGTTTCATGGTGTCAGCTATCATTAGCTGAAAGCTTATGATAGTAGTCACAGGATGGGGGAAAACTTTCAAAGTAATAGGCAATGTGATGTAATTGCTTTATATGTTAAGGAAAGTATTTCAAAGAGAAATGGTGTTACAATGCATTAGCAATGCCTGGCTTGGTGTTTTATACAGTGTAAAATATACATAAATTTCATTTTATTTTTTGTCCCTTCAAGGATATTATAGCTAATCTATTGGTGGCATTGCCCAGAAAGACTTTCATTATATTAGATTTGGACTCAGGTAGACCTCGCTAAGTAGTGGTAGCTGAATCTTGGCAAATGAGGGCAGCTCTACTGACAAAACCTAGGGAAATAGAAAGTTTCTTTTCTAAGGAAATGAACCTAATCCATGAATAAGATTGTAAACAAACATGAATTAGGACAAACTATTTGGGACTGGAAATGCAAAATGAAAGGTTGTCAGACAGCTATGTTTTATGTGTGACAACAAAGTGGCATGGTGCCCTGAAGGGGACAATAAAGCCAGTCGAACACTAGTGAAGGAAAGATTTTAGAACAGGAAACCACTGCTTGTCTAACTTTATTTTTCTGTTCTATATTTTGGAAAGAGTTACCTTACTTGAGGCCAGCATAACTTGTACTTCTTCTTAGATAGTGAGAACCGAAAGCTGAATGTGGGAAGTAAACAACATTTGTAACAAAATTTAGGGGCTCCGCATGGTGGTGCATGCCTGTCATCCCAGCATTTGGGAGGCTGAGGCGAGAGGATTGCTTAAGTATGAGGCCAGCCCAGATTACATAATGAGTTCAAGGCTAGCCTAACCTACATATTCAAACTCTGTCTCAAAAAACAAGACAAAATTTGGTAAAGGTTTGGAAGTTGAACATTATAGTCATTCAAATACTATACTTTTCCACATTTTCAAAGGTAATAATTGATTTTATTTTCAGATATACCATGAGGCAAACAGTGCAAGACTTCCCCATTCCTCAAAGTCATATGTTGTTTGTGCTGAATTAATATTTTAATATAGTTTTATCCCCACTTTTAAACTTGAGTTGTGAACACTTTGAGTAGTAATGTGCTTCTTGGATCGCTTCCTTGTCAGGTGGTTGAAGATTATGCCGGAAGATGGCAGGTCCCTTTGCCGCAGCTTCAGGTTCTCCAGACGGCACTGTGTTGCTTTACTTCTGCCAGCGTGTCATTCCCAGATGAGTGTGAGCACGTGCAGTATGTGTTGAGTAGTCTTGCTGTGTAAGTACTCTTTACTTATGGACACTTCACTTTTCTTGATGGGTGTCAGCATTGGGTTTTGATTATTTTTTCTGAGGAAGAAAGCTTTCCTAAAGTCTTCCCTCAAAGAAGCTTTCACTTCTTCCTTTTAAGTATTCACATTTAATTTTGAATATTTAACCACAATTTTCTTTTTTAGTCTTAGAGTTAAATGGAATTGTGATACACAAATTCTTCTGTTCACTATTGGAAAGCTCTAATCCCAAGTCCCAGAATATAGCAGTTGAAGCTGTGAAAAAGAGCGGAGAGAAACCTTAAGGCAGGCCAAAAAGACGTTAGGAAATTCCTTTTTAAAATGCTTGTGGAGAAGTTTCAGTTAGAGATTATAAACTAGACATTGGTGTTTTTTATTTTTGCCCTCCTAGCAGCCCTATAAAATTAAAGAAGTAAAATAGAGAACTACAGTGATGAGCTCATAGTCATGAAAGGGACCCCTAGTTTTCCAGAGTTGAGGAAGCAGCTGAGGAGTGAAACACAGGAGTGTGAGCGATAGCCTCATTGGCTTCTGTTCGTTTGGCCTCAGACTGCACCCGAGCCACAGCGATGGAAGTACCAGAGTGTGTCTCGTAGACAAGTCCTATTTGTGAAACTCTTACTGTTTCATTTATTTTTTCTACGTACATACTGACACTTCTAAAATATTTTTTTTAAAACTGTGTGGCAGCTTAAACAAGATTATTCTCTGTCTTATAGAAAGAAATCTGTCTGCCTTGGTTTCTTTCCCCAGGAAATACAGAATTTGAATATGTGAGATATGAAATACTGAGTAGGGAATGAGCTGATGTAGGAGAATGCAGATAAAGGAGTTAATTACATATTTTTCATTCACACCAATGACCAGGTTTTAGAATGGGTGGGGTGGGTGAAATAGTATTACTACTTCCTTTTCCTCTAAGAAATTCAGTGATACTGTAGCAGTGTCACTGAACCGTATGTCATTTAAGGATTCCTCATGGAAATCACTGGCTGATTATTTAATTATCCTAAAGAAAAACTGACCAGTCAAGAAAGTCCAGACATACTCCTCACGTTCTTAATTACCAGTATATAATCTTATTTCTAAATGTTACTGGATATTCAAGAATCATCAGATATTTGAAGAATATAGTCAACATGAAAAAAAACACAATGAAAGCAAACTCAAAATGTTCTGGAAGGATAGTGCTAAAGTTAAAAACCAAAAAAAAATTAAAATGAATATAAAATCTGTAACATTTTCAGGGATATCTGAAAAATACAACATTAAAGCATCAGCATCATGCTGTGTAAAAGGAATGAGATAAAATTGAGGTAGAAATAACAAAAATATAATGCTTAAAATTTATAGTTCTGGAGGAAGTTTGGAAGTTGCAGTGTTGAAGAAATTATCCAGAATACAAAACAAATAAAAAAATTTAAAATGATCTGTATACATTATGCTTCTTTAAAAATTCATGTATTTTTAAAATTGTACGAGGAAAGAAAAGCTTGGAATATAATGTCATGTTTAGATTTATAAAAGTAAGGCAGTTTTTAACTATATTATTTTAAAAAATGTTTGTACTCATTTTGTGATGGCTGAAAGGAAGACAGGAGTGGTTAGGACTTGTTTGTCACTGAAAAACCTTACTCAAGCTAGTTTAAAAAAAGTGGGAGAGATTTATTAGATAAATCATTACACCAGGGGACCAGAGCTTGTTTTAGGATTTTTCTGAATCCAGAGAATAAAATATCATCTGACTGTTCTCTCTTTGCATGTTTTTTTCTTTTCCCTTAACTCTTTCTTTCAGAGGTGCCAACAGTTCTAGGTTGAGCTTAGTTTATTAAGCAAGGGAAAAGAATCCCACTACCACCATGACCATCATCTCTTCCACTCCCAGAAACACCTTGGGAAGATCTGTGATCCAGCCTGGCTTATGTGTCCAGCTTTTGGATTAATGACTGTTTTGAATAGAATGTGGTAAGGTTTTTGGCTCAGTGTGATAAGCCCACTCCATGACTAGGGAAAAGGGATATTCCAGTGGCAGCTCCCTCAGAATGATGGTGATAATGGAGAGATAAGCAGGTCCTCAAGAAATGCGTGAGGCAGCATGAAAGAAAACCAGCTAGGCAAAATAGATATTGTCTACAAAGAATAGTTTATTTTGCAGGCTACCAAACAGTTTTAGTTATTCTCTACTGATGTTTTAGGGAAATAAAATGAGCATTAAAAGAAATTAATTATTTATAAGCAATATTTTAAGCAGAATCAAATATTATATAAGAGAGTGCTAGATAAAAGAAATTAGTTATCTAGATTACTTGTTAAGTAGTAAGTTCTTAAAAGGAAAACTATCTGCATTATTTGAATTTACTTGAACAGAAAAGTAAGAAGTATTTTCCATATGAGAAGAAAAAATAGGAAAGTAGCAATACAGTGCTTAAGAGTAGCAAGACTGATTGCAGTTGACTTTACTTAGAGAAATAACCACAAAATTATTCTAACATTGCACAATTATTTGTTCATTTATTTTTTGTAAAACTCTGCATTTGGTTCTAAGGATAAAATAAGAAATAAGATAGATAAGTCATGTTCTCAAAGACCCTACAGAGCTAAGAGGTACTAAGTAAGCATCACGTTACTATGTCATTGCAGTTTGGAGATAATGACAGTATGTGATGAGAGACGATGGTAAAGGACTTGACCTGGCCTAGGATGTTAGGGAAGATTTCTGAGTGATCTATTTTCTGAGCTCTGAAGGAATGATAGAAATAAATTTGCTGAAGGAGCAGAAGAACCTCTTAAGGAAGACAAATAGAACATTCAAGGCACTTGGAAGGAAGTTAGAATGTTAACAGAATTACATTTTTAGTATCTGTTTGTAGAATTACTTTGTATAATTTATACCAAGCGTTTAAATTTTTATATACTTGACATTAAAAAGTATATAGGTGAGTTAAAGAATTTATTACATAATGTCTAAGATTCTGTCTTATGTAAATGTCTTGGTTACTTTTCTCTCATTGCTGAGACAAAATACTTGATACCCAAAGTTAAAGGGAGAGAGGTTTATTTGGTTCACAGTTTGTAGAGGTTTCATTCTATAGTCAGCTGGTTCCAAGGCAAGGTGGCATGACAGACACACAGCACAAAAGAGCAACAGTTTATGATGAGCAAAAGATACCAAAGGAACAGCAGATCGCCACAGTTCTTTCTATCTCTTATATTTTACTTAGGATGGATAGCATTCACACCCTTAATCCTAGTGCTCTTGATCCTAGCATTGTACTACGAGTCAGTTCCAGCATCACACTCTCTACCTCCACCTCTAAAAAGGCCCTACCTATGACTGTATGAGGCTTTGCAGAGACATCTAGACACAAGCCATAACAATATCATTACTATATCATTATAAAATAGATGTTGCATGTACAACATATAGGTTACTATATTCTCTGGTATATATATCCATCTTCGTAAAAGTTTATACCTGCTTTATAATTCTATATATATATATGTGAAGATCTGTCTTCTGTAGGGAGAGAGGCTCTAAAAACTATGTTCAAATTGTGTTGACATAGTTAAACTATGTTTTAACTATGTTAAGAACTGTTGAAAACATTATTAAGGCACTCATTATACAGGTAAGGAAAGTTGATTCTGTTTCTATTCATGCTTGAGTGTTTTTTCAAATGTTTTGAAAAAGAAGCATGGAGACAGCTGTCTTAAATAAGTTAATTATTATATTATCTAACTTTACCTGGGATGACTGTTTTTTTAAACTGTATTTTCTAAAGAAATGAAAAATTTTCTTTGTGTATATATGTAGGTGTCTGAATAAAAATGAAACTTAATTCATTCTTTATAGATTAAAAAAACTGAACAGTTGGGAGATTTTTGCAAATCTAAGTTAAGTTCTGATTGGTCTTTTTGTTATCTCTTGTTTGTAGGTTGTATAAATTCTGATTCCTAAGTTTCACATGTAAAGTGAAGTGAAATATTGTATCCTCAAACTATGTGAAGCTTGGGGCAGAGAAAACAGAACATACCAATTTTATGTAAAATAAAAGCAAATTTCAGTGCTGCTGTCCCGGACATATTTTGCCTGAATGAAAGTAAATGTTTATAGATTTCAGCATCCTGGGCAGAGATGAGTTATGGGACAGTAGGTGCTTGCCTGTCGTTTTAAGTCCTTAAGTATCATTGGAGGAGTGAACTAGTTTAGCTAGGAACATTGTATATGCAGTGAAAAAGACTAAAAGGTGTTAATCTTAAAACGTCAAGTTCCCTAGAAGACCAAAGACTTCTTTTTCATGGAGCTCAGTAAGTATAGTTAGTCTCTTATTTAGAGTAGCTAGACATTTTTGGCCTATGCCGAATGTGTATGTAGTGGCAGATACTAATTGTTTGTGACTGTACTGTTTAATTATACTATATTACAAACATCGCATTTGTGCCTAACTTCAGTTTCTCCTGTTACAACCGAATTGTATTTGGTGCATTTATAGGTCTTGGCTTCAACCAAGGCAGAAAACAGGATGGAAATGAAAGGAAGAATGGCCAGCTACACAAGTCCACTGGGGGGTCCACATTAGTACAGCCCGTCTCCAGAGTACTGTATATGGTATTACTGCTGTTTGACTCTGTTGACCAGCCCAGTTTTGCATCTGTTATCTTTACTAGTCATTCATGGCAGGTGACCTTACTAATTTTATATGGAAATTATACTGCCTGACATTCCATTTCTTTATCTTCTCTCTAAAAACAGAGAGATGTTCTTTTTTGGGATAATTGCTGGCCTTAATTCCATTCCCTTGCTAACTCTCCTCAACACTATTTTGTTCTTTATCATTCATTACATTAGAATGTTTTGTTTTCAGGATTTTTTGTAGCTAAAGTCAATATTAGGCAAATGTTTTACCACCGAGCTACTTCCCCAGCCCCATAAAGTCAATATTAGACAAACTTGTCTACATTTGTTTATGTGGTTGTAGTTAGAAATTTAGCATTTCATTTGGTGCAAGTTGTGACAGCACCTTTATCTCTGTAATTTTGGTATTTATTGTATCTTTTGTTAATTGTATAAAGTAGTTGACACTATAGTTCTTTTATGGGCAAAGAGATAGGGGAATAACCCATTGAATTTTTTGTTTTGGTTAGATGGAAAGTGATATAGTCATGAAATATACTCAGTTTTCACCCACATTAGTATATATCAGAATTGAGAGGAATATACTTTTCTAGTTGTAGAAAATAATACTTATTTTTTAATATAACTAAGGAAAGCTTGATAATTTTCTTCATCAGTATAAATCACAAAAATTCAAGTGGAAAAGTAGTAAACTGCGCTATATTAGAATGATCAAGTATTATTTAGAAGAATTATATAGTGATTATCCATTGTGTAAATTCAGATTTAAATTTTTCTGATATTGGAACGGTTTAATCTTGTGTTGTCAGATCACTGAAATACTACATATCTGAACCTTTTAATTTCTGCTGCTTTCCCAATGCTATTTTTGATTCATGGAACTAGACCATAACATACTGTCAGTTTTCACTGTGACATGAAGAAAAATGAACAACAAACCACATAGACACGTGCATGCACACATGTGCATGTGTATATCTTAATTTGTTGAACTATATAGGCTACAGTGTTCTTAAGCCTTGATACCTTGAAAATTCATTCCTTCTAATTTTAGAATTGGGTTCTTGTCTTACAGAAATAATCTTTAATACATTCATTTTTTTCAGTTCCTTTTTTATAAGATCTCATCAGGAAAATGTAAGCCATACTAGATAATTTATTAGGAGGAATTTTATTTTAGGACTACTTCCAAAACTGTCAGATATAGATATAAGCAACTATAGCAAGCCATTAGCTCATAAGTTATTAGAGCCCAAACACGTGGTAGTTGGGGTTTTTTTGTTTGGTACCAGGAATAGAACTCAGGACCTTACGCTTGCCAGGCAGGCTTGTGCTACTGAGCAGCTATACCCTCGACAGACTGCTGATAGTTGATGAGGGAAAGAAGCACTGCCATGTGAGAGGGCATTTCTTAAGAGATATAACTACTGTTACAGGTGTCCTGAAAACAAGGTGCAAAGAGTCTCACCCTTCTCCCTTCCTCCTGACTTACAGTTTTTGAGTTTTGCCTCCCTTTATCCAAACCTAACAAAGCCAGCTATTACTTCTCTTGATTGAAATTTTGTAGAGATAATATTTAAAAGTATGATTAATATACACTGAGATATCTTTTCCTTTTATATCTACCTGCCCTCTAGTTTACTTGTTGTTTTGAGTTTCCTTCCAGAGGTACTTTGTAGGCAAATATTAATATATTATTCACAGTATTTTGTATTTCTTTTTTAATTTGGGTATCCTTCCTCAATATAAAGAGTTTCATTAGCGTCATTTAATTGGCTCTGAAATATGTAGTTTTATGTATATATCAAAAGTTAATTAGCCAGTCCCTAACTAGTTTTTTAATAGTTGTTTTTGTTCTAATAGTTTTTGTTGTAATTACTTAATATTAGCAACTATTTAATGAATTACTTTGTATGAACAGCTTTTGTAGAAAGGTATTTGTATAACTTTGATACACCGTAGGAGAACTACTGTACTATAGAATATGAATGAAATATGCAGGATATATGTATAGCCAACATATATCCTAGGAGAACTGCTACATCCAAGAATAAGAGATTTTTCATTTTGGTAGATACTGCCAAATTTCCTATATAAATCTTAAAACCAGATGACATTCTTGTCAGCAAAGAAAAGAATACCTCTTGTTTCCTCACACCCTTGTCAACATAGTGACTCTAAAGTAAAACAAAAATTTTATTATGACAATTTCCTAACACAGAGGAGAAGGGACAGTATAAAGAACCACTGTCATCTCTCACCAAGTTGTGTTTTGTTTATACCTTCCTGCTCCTTTCCAACACTAGTTATTCTCTTGCCTCCGCCTCTCAGATAGCTGGGATTAAGACATGGATGCTGGTTAGGCAGAAGAATGTGGCCATGAATTTTCTAAAAAATGGGAGGAATTAATCCACAGATCCAGAAACTCAACTCCAAGCAGGGTGATCTCCCTCCCTCTCTCTTCCCCTCCCCGCCCTCCCCTCCACCCCCGCCCATCTCCCTCACCTGTCCACGTGGCACTTAGATGTATCATATTTAAACTGAAAATCAAAAAAAACATTTGAAGGCAACTAGAGAAGAGACATAATTTAAAGAAGAATAAGATAAGAAACACAGTAGACTTCTTTAGATACTATATAAGCCAGAAAACAATGGAAAGTTTAAAATGATAAAAGGAAAAATAGTACTTTAATTCTTCCTTTAAGAAAATATATTTCTAAAATGGAGAAATAAAGATTGTTATGCTTTGCACCTAGATGTCCCTCTCAGAGCCTCGCGTGCTCATAGGCGGGGCTTTGAGAGGTGAGTGATCACAGGTGTGTGGCAGTCACCATGGAATTAGTGCACAGATGAGCATATAGCCAGATGTGATGTTGGAAAGTGAAGCCCGGGGGGAAGATGTGGGTCATTGTGGGCATGGCTTGAAAGGGCCTACTGCATGTACCCCTCCTCTTCTTCCTCCTCCTCCTTCTGCTCCTCCCCCTCCATCCCCCCAACGGCGCCTGCTTCCTGCATGCCAAGCCGTGAGCTCTTTGTCTTCTGTGGTGCCCCTCAGCCCTGCCACCACACCTTGGAGCCAGCTGAGTGAAAACGCTACAGACTATGAGCAAAAAGAACCCTGCTTCAACTTACTGTGTCCCAGTGATGAGAAAGTGAGAAAAAGGCCTTAAGCTAAAACCGAGAAGTTATTCCTAGCAGAATAGTATAGTACCAAAGAAGGGTAAAGGTTCTTTAAGCAGTACAGATAGGGGCAGAAATTTGGATGTACATAATAAGAGAGCTGTATAATTAAAACTGAAGATAAATTATCAAATTCAATTTTTTAAGTGTTGCAAACATAATTGACAGTTTAAAGCAGGGATTGACAAAACATTATTTTAACTGGGCAGGTATTTTGGATTCATAGACCCTATGTGTCTCTGTTATAACCACTAAACATTTTTTTAGCACAGAAGCAGCCATACACAATACATAAATGAATGGATATGGCTGTGTTCCAGTAAAAGTTTTACTTACTAATAGTCCCTTATCACTTCTCAATTTCACATCACAGGAAAGATTCTTTTAGAACCAGTTTATATTAGACTTTTTTATGATATTTGAATTTTTTGTATATTTAAGTTTTTATTCCAGTTTGAATGTGTTTTCACATTTGGCAGACTGAATTATTTTTGTTTTTTAACATTTACAATAAACTTGCAAGAAACACACCTCATTAGCAAACACATACACAAACTAAAAGGATAGAAAATAATACTCCATGCATAAAGCCTGAAAGCAAGCAAGGCTAGCTGTATTTATATATGACAAACTAAACTTCAGTTAGTCAGAAGAGGTATAAAAAGGCCGCTATATGTTGGTAAAAAGAACAATCTACCAAGAAGATAAAACAATTATAAATATATATGTACCAAACATTGGTATACCCAACTCTGTAAAACAAATACCACTCAACATAAAGGGACACACAGGTCTCAACGTAATGATAGTAAGTGACTTCATTACTTCATTTTCACCAGTAGCTGGTGAAACAAAAAATTAACAAAGAAACATTAGAGATAAACAACACTAAAGACCACATGGACTTAACAGATACCTACAGAACATTCCATCCAATAACATTTGGCTGTCCAGTGAATTGAGATACAGCTCTTCAACATGTGGCTATTGATTTGAGATGCTGCTTTTGTCATATACTAAATAATGGAGTGTTGTGTACCCTTGGATTTTCCATTTGGCTTCATTAACATTTGTTCATGTTCCAATACAGTGTTGGTTTAATTAGTCTTGTATACTCCACCCTGTGTCTCTTAACTCTTGCTGGATTTTTCTACTCCTTCTTTCAATTTTAGTTTGTCAATGTTTTCTTCATGTATTGTTTATCTGACATTAAATCTGTACACAAACTTTTAATTTCAGAAAATTTTTTAACTTCTAGAAGTTTTTTAACTGCTATTGATTTTTAATCTGTTCATTTTCAACATTTTTAAAAACTATATTACAGTTCAATTTTGTATTGTTTCTAAGGTCAATATAGTAAATTTTTGTCAACTAACAATTTTTCTGTTGGCTTTTGTTCAAGGTTCTGTATTTCCTTGAACTGTACATTGTAGTTCTTGTTATCAATATTTTTATTGACATTGTGAGTTTGTATTTTTCTTGGAATGTATTCAAAGCCTGGATTAAAGGTAGGTTCTGTAGAGAGGATTTGCATTTATTTTTTCCAGTTTCCTGGGATATTAGCTCAGGAATTTGAAGATTTTTTGAACTACATAAAGTAGTGTGAATTCAGGTCAAAACCTGTAGGAGTGGATTTTCAAAAAAAATTTTTTTTCTGATTTTATACCTAGCTTCAAGTTCAAACAGGCAGTTTTCCTTATAGTCCAGAAATGTGGAAGAACAGAATAATGATTGTATGTGAATTTTTAGTCAAGGCAAAAGCCAGCACTTTTATTCAGCACTTTAATTTTTTTCAGAGATACAGTCGTTAAAGGCACCTTGCAGTCTGTCATACTCTGGAAGATACAATGTGGTTTCTTTATTTTTGTCAATATATAGATGTGAATCATTTCCTCCCTTAGTAAAGATGTGTTACCAAAGAAAGTATTTTAAATTTATTGAAAGTTTGGATTTATCAATAGTAAATGCTTTTTATTAATGTTAAGTGGGCAAGTAGAAATTTCTGTGTGATACCAAAGATTCAGAGTTAATACATATCAAAGAAATCTTAAGAATTAAGTGTTTAATAGTGTTAACAATATTTTATTCTATCATTTGACATATGTCAGATAGACTACATTTTTAAATTCAGATTGGTAAATGGATTTCTTATATTTGAATAGCTAAGTATAATTTAATTGAATTGAATTTCCTATGACAGGTAAAGGTATGAATCCACAATCTTGTACTTCAGTATGAAAAATCCTGATTTACTGCAGAGATTCAAAAAGGAAGACCAATTCTGGTTATATCTAGCACTTTATATGTGTGTATCTATTTATTTTAAGGAAGTCTGATTTCTTACCATTTAATATATGGGAAACTATCATCTGAATTTCATGTGTCCAAATGACAGAATATTCTTTTTTACATAAGTAGGAACTTAAGTAATACTTCAGTTAAGTTTGCATGGCTAGTAGGAATATACTGATTAATGAAAGGCAAATAAATATGCTTAAAGTTTTTTCTAAATTCAAAAGGCATATGCTTTATAATATATTTGTCTCACTGCAAGTTACTTTTAGTCACTTTAGGTAATTTTATATCAGATACTTATCCTAATTTAAGTAACTGAACTGTAAAAGTCATAATTTTGCCTAAGATTATTAATTATTAAAATTAAAAATATATATATATATATATAAAACTAAGACTATAAGTTAATGCAAAGACTATTAAATTTGTTTTTTTGAGACAGGATTTCACTGTGTAGTTTAGGCTGGCCTTGAGCCCACTTTGTAGCCCAGGCTGACCTCAAACTTGAAGCAGTCCTCCTGCCTCAGCCTCCCAAGTGCTGGGATTAGAGGCATGCGCCACCATGCTTGTCCTGCTCAGACTCTTAGCATTAAATTTTAAACATACACATAGATATAATATATAGGAACACATTATACACTTAATGTTAAAAAGTAATGTGAATAATATTAATAATAAATTTTAGAGAATAATCTTTTGATGAATTTAATGACATATTTCAGTAATTCTAAAAACTGTAATATATTTCAACAAAACTGAGACATACATAGTTAAAACAAATCTCTGAAGATCTGGTTTTCTTGTGGTATGTTCAAAGGAAGTTGGATAATGTCAATAATAATAATAGTAGTAGTAGTACTGTGCAGGCATACCTCATTTTAATTGTGCTTCACAGGTACATTTTTTAAAGCGAATTGAAGTTTGTGGCAGCCCTACATCAAGCAAGTCTATAGGCATCATTTTTCCAATAACATGTGCTCACTGTATCACATTTTGGTAATTCTCAGAATATTTTAAGCTTTTCCAATATTACTGTATCTGTTATGCTGACCTGTGATCGGTGACCTCTGACATTACTATAATAACTGTTTGGGGGCATTAGGAACTATGTCCATGAAAGATAAACTTCCTTTCCCTAGTTGGACTGCTCTGCTAACTGCATGTTCCCGTCCTAGTGCCCCTAATCCCCGAAACGCAACAAGGCTGAAATTAGGCCCAGCTGTAACCCTACAGTGGCCTCTAAACATTAAGTATAAGGAACTGTCACACCTCTCACTTTAAATCAAATGCTAGAAATGCTTGAATTCAGTAAGGGAGAAAAGCTAAGGTGAGCTAGCTCACTTGCCCCAGTTTGTCAGATTATAAGTGCAAAGGAGAAGTTCTTAAAAGAAATTAAAAATGCTACTCCAGGGAGCATGTGAATGGCAAAAAAGTGAGACTTATATGAAGAATGTTTTGATGACCTGGATAGAAAATAAAAAGAGCTACAATGTTTTCTTAAGCTAAAGCTGATCCAGAACAAGGGTGCAACATCTTCGATTCTCTGAAGGCTCATAGAAGTCAGGAAACTGCAGAAGAAAAGACTGACGCTAGTAGAGACTGCTTCATGAGGTTGAAGGAGAGAAACTTTCTTCATAACAAAACTTGAAGTGAACCAAGTGCTGATGTGGAAGCTCCAGCAAGTTATCCAGAAGATCTAAGATAACTGAAGAAGGTAGCTGTGTTAGTCAGCTCTCTGTTACAGTAAAAAACAAATCTGAAATAATCATTTTAAAAAGAAGGAAGACTTACTCTGGCTAGTAGTTTGGTTTTAGTCCAGTTGGTCCATTGTTTTGGGCCCATGGCGAGGCAGTAGTATGTCAGGTGCAACTACATGACAGAGAAGACTGTGTGATTCACGACCAGTAGGAGGCACAGCAGAACTGTCCGCAATCCCCATTAAGAACATGCCCCCAGTGATTTAAGACCTGCTGCTGGCTTCAGTTGGTAAGAGGTTCCACTACCTCGCAATAGTGCTACAGCTAGAACCATCGCTTTCATGAGCCTTTGGGGTGTATTTAAGATGCAAATTACAGTAGTGCCTAAACCAAACAGATTTTCAGGGTAGAGGAAGTACCCTTTTAGTAGAAGGAGATGCTATCTAGGACTGCGGTATCAAGAGAAGTCAGTGACAGCCCACAAAGCTTTCAAGGATAGGCCATCATTAGGGGTAATGACCTTCATGACTAAATTGAAGGTCATTTGCCAGTCTGAAAATATGAGGGCCCTGAAGGGTGATACTGAATCTATGCTGCCTGTGTTCCTATCAGTGGAATTACATCTCGGTAAGTCCACAATTTAAGGACTTCAAGTTGCTGACTTTCTATAGGTATACTGTAAAAGGCTCACTCTTTTGGCTTACAGATGAATCGACTTAGGAACAATTATTCCAGAACAGAACTCATTCATGAGTTGGGTACCTGGATGATAGCACAGCTGGTTATAGCACTGTTTATTGAACAGTTTAAGCCTACTGTTCACTCAGAATATCACTGCTCAGTATCAATACACCTGGCTACTAGAGATCTCTAATGGTACATTGAGATTAATGTTTTCATGCCTGCTAACTGAATATCCGTTGTACAACCCATAGCTCAAAGAGTAATTTAGACTTTCAAGGCTTATTATTTAAGAAATACATTTCCTAAGGCTATTCCTGAGCCACCTTATGCAGTGATCTCACTGATGGATCTGGGCAAAGGAAATTGAATACCGGGAAAGGATTCACCATTTTAGGTGCCATTCAGAGCATTTGTGATTCAGGACAAGAAGTCAAAATACTGGATGAACGGTAATCGAGATTTGGATAAGTTGATTCTCACCGTCCATGACTTTGAAGGCTTCAAAACATGAAGGACATAACTACAGATACAGTGAAAATAGTAAGATCACTGGAACTTGAAGATGTAACCCTAGGAGAGTTACTTAACATCTCGGTGCCTCTGGTTTTTTTATTTCTAAAACAGAAATAATAATAATAGTAGATCCTTTCTGAAAGGCACTTAAGAAATAATACCTGGTACTTAGTTGTGCGTGTCTTAGTTTTAGACCACCACAATAAAACAAATACTGCAATAGAGCAAGTCACTTACCTCTTTTGTTTTTCCTGTACATATAAAAGTTATGTTTATGTTATACTAAGTATGCAGCAGCATTATATACAAAATATATGGATGCTCATTAAAATACTTTATTACTAAAAGCATTAATGATTATCCTAGCCTTGAGGGAGGCATACTCTTTGCTGACAGGGTCATGTCTCTATGTTGGTGACTGCTGCCTGGTGGCTGCTGGAGGTGGGGCAGCTATGGCAATTTCTTAACATGATAACAATGAAGTAAGTGTCCCACCCTGCAATATGAACTTTCAAACTTGGAGTTAATCCTCTCAAATTGAGCTGTTTCTGCTAAGTTTTTATAGTACATTATTTTTAATCCTTTGTTGTCATTTCAGCAATGTTCACAGCCTCTTCACCAGGGGCAGATTCTGTCTCAAGAAGCTCCTGTTTTTATTCCTAAGGGTTTTCCCACGATGCCCAGGCCATCAACTCCTAGCATCAAGCAATTCTTCTCTGTCAACTTCCTGAGTGGATGGGACCACAGGCACATACAACAACACAGTGAACATTAAGTTCACTAAGCTATAGCTGCAATTCTAAATCAAACATTGTAGGCCTGAGACCATGGGTCTTTACAGGGACAAACAGTAAACATCTTAGGCTTTTAGCCATAATAGGGATCTCTTGCCTCTGCTTAATTCTGCCACTATAATGTGAAAGTAGCCATAGTTGCTATGTAAATAAGGGAGTGTGACAGAATTTCAATAATACCTTACTTAATAATAGCTGAATTTTATGTAATATTCTCTTGTCATGAAACATTATTTTGACTTTTTCTTCTAAACAATTTAAATATTTTAAATATGGCTAAATGCCAATTTAAATATGGCAGTCTTCTCTTATGCATTATACTAAATTGACCTTTCTTGGGTTAGATCTAGCCTATAGATAGTATTTCCCAGCCCTGCGCTAGTCTACTACTTATATTTTGGGGTCTTCCTTTGTTTTGTGTTGTTCATTCACTGTGCACTTGCAGAATTTTCTTTCGTGAGGACTCAATAAATTCATCTCTATAAATATTTAGTTGATTCTTTACATAGTCGATCAATGACACCAGATTTGAAACATTTCTGCTTCTACATATAATCATAGAGATATTCCTTTAGTGATTTCAAATTTGCTTATTTCACAAATAGTTGACTTTCTTGATTATCTTCTAAGGCAGAGGTGGCCAGACCATGTTGTTTCATATTTATTTTCTCTTATTTTGAAGTGGTTTTTTTCTCATTATTATCATGAAATTGGACCTTATTGTTGAAGTAGCTAGTCATGGGGCCTGCACAGTTCTCTCACTGTGTTGACTTCCCTTTTTTGTAGTTACATAGTTCAGACAATAATTCTACATTTTTGCTGTGGTGCAGATATTGTTTGAGTGGCCTGAGTCTTTACGTATTGAAATGTAATCACCGTTATGAGGAATTCAGAGGATGGAAACTGAATCCCACTATGGTACTTGAAGCTGGGACCTCTGTAAAGTGGCTTGGGTTAAAGTGATTGGGTCCTGGTTGCTTTAGAAGCAGAGAAAAAGAGGCTACAGCAACATGCATGCTCCCGGTGTCTTGCCATGCGATGCCTTAAGCTACTTTGGGACTCTGCTTGCAAAAAAGCCTTCATTAAATGACTGCCTCTGCCGCCTCTCCCAACAAGGGTGTGCGTTTGCACTTGCAGAGCCAGGAGCCAAAATGAAACTCTGTAAGCCATCAGATGTTTCATTATAGTAGCAAAAAACAGACTAGTATAATTCTCTCCATATTATATTTGAATCTTTAGAAGGTCATGTTGATCTGCTTACTAATTAT
Organism: Dinomys branickii; assembly: GCA_004027595.1. Taxonomy (NCBI): domain Eukaryota; kingdom Metazoa; phylum Chordata; class Mammalia; order Rodentia; family Dinomyidae; genus Dinomys; species Dinomys branickii. The sequence continues at coordinate 19,881 of PVLD010003852.1, read as the reverse complement.
AAATTTACTGCCATAGCATATTTTCCATCCACTAATAACCTTTTTATTCTGTCCTCCAATACAATTAATTGTTCCATCAGTCAATATTATCTACTCAACATTATGATACACTATCACTGTTTTCTACTGAGTGTAAATTTAATGACTTTTTTGACATGTTATAGCAGAGATACATCTGAAGGGAATAGAAATACAGAAGAATCAGTTGTATTTTTGTCTAGAGAGATGGGAGTTTATAGGTGAAGTAGCTAGGTGAAATCACGTAAGCAGATCTTCAAAAAGTAATAGTTTGGAAGATCTGAAAGAGCATAGCTGTTTTAGAAAACAGGGAGCATTGAAGAGTGGAAATTACGGTAAAAGATTTGTATGAAAGGGTAGATTTGGATCAGAGAAAAATATTCTTAATAATAAGCTAATAAGGTAATATGGTAATAATAAATTGGATTTTTTGATATAGATCTTTGATCTCGAATATCTAAGTAGGCTAGAAAGGAAATATAAATGATACATAAGTTAAATAGGCAGTGTATTGATAAAATAGGAAAGGTGCATGGAGACTGCCAAATTAGAGAAGAGTTTACAACTTGTTTAAAGGTTTATTTTATTGTGTAGAAATACAAGACTTGTGTTATTGGGGTTCCTGTCTTGCAAAAACACTGAGAAATCTAGAAATACTGTATCACAATTTTAAAACACTGACAACTAATTACATGCTTTTAAAACAGTGCATTACCCATACAAAACAAATGTGTCAGCTGAAGCTGTGTACCTTAGATGGTACAGTCAAAACAGTTTGTAAAGTCTATAAGCAGTGGAATAATTTTTATGTTTTAGAAAGATAAAAATGATAACTATGTTGATCTTGGATTTTTAGTAAATATGGAATAGCAAGAGTGGAAACAGGTCCATTAGAAGTTTAAATATTAGGTAGATGTGGATTATTAGTGCTTTGTTAATTGGGATGGTGAAGTTTCTGAGTGTACATGCTATGGGCCTTTTTTTCAGACATACTGATTAATAGTAAAATGGTTATAAAAGTTAATATTAAAAGATTTTCCCTTTTATCTCTGACTCTTAAATCTTACTGATCCTATACAGAGGCAACTGATTTTACTAATTTGGTGTGTATCCCTGTAGCCAGTCTGACATATATAAACTTTATATGTTGGTGTGGGTGTGCCTTCTACTCCCTAACTTCCTTTACACAAAGATAACACATACAGCAAGCAGTCCTCTCTCATCTGTGAAGGATACATTCCAAGGTATAGATGCCTGACATTTCAGTTAGTAACAGACCCTACATATGCTATGTTTGTTTTTGGATGTCCTACAGCACTGTTACATAGTAACAGAGTTAATCTGTCCTGTTATCCCCTGGTGTCTCCTTTCTATCACTACTTTTGTGCTGTGGGGCCATTTTAAGTAAAATAAGATTTGCTCTTCAACACAAGCATTGCAATACCTCAGCAGTCATTCTGATGTGAGGAAAGGGCAGGCAGCATATGTAGGCAGTGCACGATTTCATCGTGCTGCTCAAAAAGGTGTGCCATTTTAAACCTCTGGAATTTTGCATTTAATGTTTTTGACTGCAGTTGACCATAGAAAGTAAAATGGTGGATAAATGTGTGTCTGTATCTCTGCTGAGCAGTGTATCTTGGGATTTTTTATTTATTTATATAGCTGTAACTATTCTTATTAATATTTTCACTATATTTCTTTATGTGGCTATATTTGCAGTTAATTTACTCTGTCACTATGGTAGACATTTAAGAGTTTTCCTCTTTTGCTATTAAAATTTATTTGTTATGTACTGTATATCCTTATATTTATGTTGTTAAACTTAAAAGTATTTGGAGGATGAAATTCTTATAAATTGGACTGTTAGGTCAGATGGTATGTGTACATTGTGAATTTTAATGACTGTTAATGCATTGCCCTTGAAGTAACTATAATCATATATATTCCCTCAACAAGATACCATAGCCTGTGTCCTTGTACCAGAGCTATCATGAGATGTATCGAGTGTTTGCAGATAGGATAGGAAAAATGGCTTTTCATCTCACAGTTTTTTCTTACTAAGTTATGAGTAAGGTAGAATATCTTCTCATTTTAAAAATCCATTTGCATTTCTTTTCTACTACATGGTTGACTCTTTAAGATTACTTGTGGAAGCTTTTTAATTAAGGAAAATGAGCAAAGGTTTTTTTCTCTGTGTCATTTTTCTTGTAATTCGGTTAAGTGTTTTTTATATAGTGTAAAAAAATACTATATTCTCATAGTTATATCTGAATTTTAAAATTTTCAATCTAACCCGGGAATAATGGCACATGCCTGTAATCCCAACACTTGGAAGGCTGAGGCAGGAGGACTGTTGTACATTCTGGGCCAGCCTGGGTTACAAAGTGAGTTCAAGGCCAGTCTGAAATACATAGCAAGACCCTGTCAAAAAACTAAATAATAATAATTAATAATAATAATAAAAATACAATTTCTATCTTCATTCATGATTTGATTAACAACAAAACAATTTATAAAAATACAGCCTTAGGTATTCTTAGTTGAATTTTGGAGGGTTATGTCATTTATATTTTAGTATTGCTGAAACCTTTCTAAAGTAATTTTATAATTCTCCATGCTCATGATTATGAAATAGTGCATATTCCTTTATTAATGAACTCATAAATTATTAAAAGAATGTTAACTATCTGGTAATAGTATTTTCCAAATTTTTAAGAAGGAATAAAGTGAGGTAATCAAATCCTTTTATGAATGAGATAATGAGGGTACACCGAGGATCTGAGAAAATAGTATCATTTATTAGATGTACTTGGTGATATGTGCACCAGTACAAGTACAAGCTGAGAGTTTCAGGCAATTTTCCCTAGCTTAGCAAACTCTAGATGTTTTTGTTTCATCTTTATCCACATCCACTTTTTCGACCCTGAAAAAAACCCGATTTTTAGTTTGCTCTGTGGCCCACTGTTCTTGGGTGAAACTGTACTTTATGTCTATTTTGTATCATCCTTCCATGTATAGCCGCCATGTTGTATATCATTAAATTTTATTTAGTGCCTTGTGGATATTGATAGGCTTAAGTAATGTAACTGTTTCATTGTATAGTAACATCAATGTTTTTGTATTATTTGTGAAAGATATTTCTTTTAAAATCTTAATGAAAATATGAATTTTAAGTGATACGGTTTTTAAAAACCATATATTTTAAGATAAACTATTTGTTATTAGATAGGCATTATTACTTGATAATCTCTTAAACTAGAACAACACCTCAGAGAAGCAATTAAAGTTATCATTTACTCTTTCTAGGAGTTTCTTTGAGTTGCTGCTGTTCTTTGGAAGAGATGAGTTTTATGAAGAGCCTTTAAAGGATATTCTCGGATCATTCCAGGTAAACTAGGTCATTACTTCACATTTTATTGAAAACTCTTATATTCTGCCCCTAGAGATAATTTATTGGTTATTTATCATAACAAGTCTTCTGGCCACTAAGGTAACACTGTTTAAGATCCTGTTATGCTGACAGATAAGAAAGTGAGGTCAAGGCCAGCCTGAAATACATTTATTTAATCTTAGAATTAATTTTAACTCTATTCCCAAGCAGTTCATAATAAGATTGCAATTCCGTGTTTATTAGACCAGAGTTGCTAACACCTTATTGATTCCTAAGCACATTTTGGGTCTATAGTTTTTTTTCCTTCTGATATAATTTGATCGTGATGCAAATGCATTTTCCTTGCCTAGACTAGGTGCAAGCTGGTTGTCCTTTGCCATTTTTACCTTTTCCTACCTTTTCATTTTAGAGTAGCCTGCCCAAGCGAGGAGGCAGAATTCCTTTAATATGGCATAGATGAGAGTAAATGCAGACAGGAATGCCAAAAGATTGCAGGACTTCTCCTGTAGATCATAAAAACATTTGAACCAAGCATGATGGCATATAGCTATAATCCATCAGGGAGAGAGGATCACCAATTCAAGTCTAGCCTGGGCAACAAAGCATGATCTTGTCTCAAAAGTAAAATTTTAAAAAGAGCTAGGGAGGTAGCTCAGTCCCTAAATTTTGCCCTATATGCAAGAAACCCTGGATTCAATTCTCAATACTGGTAGAAAAACAAAAACACAGGCCGGGCGTGGTGTTACATGCCTGTAATCCCAGCACTCTGGAGGCTGAGGCAGGAGGATCTTTGAGGATGTTTGCGAGTTCGAGACCAGCCTGGGCTACAACGTGAGCTCAAGGCCAGCCTGAACTGCATATCGAGACCCTGGCTCAAAAAGACAAAAAAATCTCAAATAAAAACAAAAACAACAAAACTCATCTTTTCACCATTTACTTGCAAACCACACGTAGTATCCAGCCTCACTCACTGATGTGTCCTTACCATTTTCTCATCAGCGCTTCTCTGGAGTAAAGTAAAGGAAAACAAATTGTGAGCTCTTCTAGGGTCAAAGTCTGTAACATACTTTAAATTTATTACTACACTGTTAAAAGCTTATGATCAGTCAGAAGTATTATTATAATCAGGTAAGTTATATTGAACATTTTGCTATTCTTTATTCTCAGATTAAACCAAAGGAGGAATTCTCATGAACTCATGATCTAACTTGACAGTATAGTTAGGCATTTAACACTTCTTAATTTTCCATTTCAGTTTCCTTTTGATGTCTGCATTTTTGACTATCTATTCTTAAATTTTTACTATGTGGATATTTACTGAATCCCTAATGTGCTAGTCACTAAGCTCAGGAGAAAACATTAGTAAGCAAAATAGAAAATCTCTGCTATTGTGGAGTTTAATTCTCGGTAGAGATAGGAATATAGTAAATCAAACATTTATAAAAATAGTGTTTTAGAAAAGAACAAATGCCCTAGGGAAAACTAAGGGCATTAGTTTTCTGTGGAGATAGAAAGCGTGGGATAGTGGTAACGGGGAAAGATGTTTTCAACTTTAAATGGAGATGTCAGCTGAGCCCTGATAGTGGAAACTACCTAAGTATTTGCAGTCATTGAGGAAGTAGTTAATCGCTATTTTAAGGGGATGAAACATAACATTTGAAAAGGGATGTATCCTGTTATTTTTATTGTGAGTAGAGTATCCCGTCCATTGTCAGAACAGTCCCACAAGAGACATTCATAATTTTGTACCGTGCTGTAACCCTTTCAGTATTTCTAATCAGGATTAGAAATACTAATGTAGTCTAAATTTAGACTAACTACTAATTTTAGTCTAAATTCTAAAGCCTATCTCCTAACTCCACACTTACTTTCAATCTCTGCTATGTCATGTTTCTTGCTGCAGCCTCCGACTATGAATTTTCTTGAGCATTCTAACTACTGCCTCCTCGTAGAGGTTTTATCTCTTGTTTCCATTTTTAGCTTTGCCTGGGGAAGCACCCTTCATTTTCTGGCCTGAGTTACTGCTGATTCTTTCCTGTCCTGACTCAAGGTCTAGCAGAGGTTACAGGTAGTCTGTCATCCACACCTCCTTAAAACTCTCATGTTTGCTAAGCTTGAACTCAGCAGTCTTTGGACTAAAGCATTACGCATGTAATAACAATAAGCGGCTCACTATCTGCCTTTTACACAGTCACACCAGCACAAGGTGATGCTCTCTCTCTTGTACTATAAACACGACCACAGTGCCGCTTATACTTTAATATTACGGCATTTCCTCAGGATCCTGTTAAAATTCAGATTATGGCTCAGTAAGGTGGACTGGGACCTGATGGTCTGTGCTTTTGACAAGCTCCTGGGTGGCACTGATAATGCTAATGCCTGTACCTGTGTCTCACTTGGAAAAGCAAGGAAGTGACATTTGAGCGAACTTTCTTCTGTTCTTTACCGTATTTCCTGACTTTGTTACTTGCTCTCTGTCATCTTGGGCCAGTTACTTAATTTTCCTAGATTTCTCATCGGTAAACTGGAGATGATGAGCGTATTTGTTGCATAGAGTACACGTATGGACTAAATTAGTGAAGCGCTTGGCATTGTACCTGGCAAAATGATGATGTCACTGTTCTTGAGGTAGCCTGTAGAGCCTGTCTGGTAAAGGGCGTAGGTTTTCAGGTCATACTACCTAAATACTTGTTTTTTATGGAAAGACCAAAGCCTAGCTCTTGAGCTCATTCCAGTCTTTCATGAATTTTTGATCTCCTAAAATCTGATTTGTATAAATATACATTTTTATCCACTCTCTGCCATGTTCCAAGATGAACCTTCACTCTTACAGCTGGGTTTTCTACTTCCTGGCTTCTAAAAGTTTGCTTCTTAGCTCTGACTTCCAATTATTTTTCTTTACCTCAACATAATAAGATGACACACTGTTAGTATGATGTACCTCTCCCAACATAATCATTAAAAAATCTTCTAGATCTACAGGGAAATGATAAAAAGTAATGTAAAATGACAGAGAATTTCATTGCAAATGCTAGAATCTAGGATAAGAGTCTTACACCAGAACATTCAGACTTAAGCCAGACTGAGAGAGAAGCCAGATAATACTTGATTGAAGGTGGTGAGGTGGGAATACCTGAGAGAGTAGCAGCGAGGCATGCAGTGCTGTCTGGGTGCACCCTCTCACGTGCTTCCCATCCCAGTCCTCTTAGCCAGAGACGAGAAGCATTGGAAGACGGCTAGCGGCAAAAGTACACCAGGCTTGCAGGTGTGGCTTTGCTAAGAGCCTTTCCAGGGAGCAGTGCAGTCTGCACCAGTATTTGCAGGTAAGCAAGTCCTCAGAAGCATGCCTTGTTATCTCCCACTAAAGCTTCCTTTTTTAGTCCATTATAAGCTATTGATCTAATAGACTAAGCTGCAGTCCATAGAAACTTTACCCTTCTCCCTTTATTGGGGCTTGAAGGATTTGAAATGGACATATCTGTCTATTAATTAAAAACTGTGTTCTAGATGTTTTAGGTAAAGCTGACCAAAACAAATAAGTATGTTTTCATGACTTATATAGAAATATAAGACGACCAAAATTTTGGAAAGGATTTCTCATATTCTTGCTGAAGTTGAGTGCAAGGTATCTTCCATGCAATGAAGTAAAATTGTAAAGAAGGATTAACCCTGGAGAATCTATGGAAATGAAATTTTGTATAGAGATGAAACCAATAAATTAAAAGCGCTATGAAAATGAATAAAAGCAGACTAATTGCAGCAAAACCAAATTAGTGAAGGAAACAACCTTAACAATTATTTTGTGACTCATAGTTACATTCAGGCCTATGTTGTTAGAGTTTTCAATTTTCATAATATTGAAAAATAAACCCACTACCGGTCTTTTAGCAAGAAAACAAAAGTATGCCAAACAAATAATATATAACATAATAGAAAAATAAGATTGACCTGAAGAAACAAGTCAAAATTAATGAACTGTTATTACTGTGATTATTATGAAGACTTTACTAATGTCAAATGATTCTGAAAAAAGGAAATAGAAGTTGTAGAAACACACAGACATAATGATCGTGAACTACAGTTTCAGGTTCTTGTACTGACTGAATGAGGATAAAGAACGTAGGAAAGAGTCAGACAGGTGTAAGTTCCATTACAGACACACTGTTCTAAATGATATTGGACCAGCCAGGTACTAACACCCACTGGGTGCTTAGATTTATGGTTCTGTATTTATATTTTCCTAGTTATTTTTTAAACCAAGAACAGATATTTTTTATAAATCAAGAGAAAAAAAAAGATTCAGTAACCTAAAAGTTTTACTGCTCAAGCTGTACAATATTTTAATGAGCTTGCCCTAACCTTAATGAAAACACTATCCCCATCTTTTGGAGTCTGTTTTCAAGCCGGACCTTTTTGTTCTGACTTCACGTAGGCTTTAGTTAAGGTTTTTTTTCCTTGGTCTTGTCTATATTTTTTATGTTCATGTCATTTGGGTGATTAGGAGGTGATAAATGATACCATCTCCCAAGCAGAAAGAGGCCCAAGGCTGTCTTACTACAATAGTGTTGTTTGAGGAACAAAAAATATCAAAGGTAAAAGAACCAGTGTTAAAGTATTTTTTGAAGTTTAAACCTTCCATTGCATCATAGGGCAAGTACTGATATTTCGTAAAACTATAGACTTGCTGCTGAAACCTCAAATTCTAAACAACGCCCCCTTCCTGGAATACTTAGAAAACACTTCCCAAAGATTAATTTGGCAAGGTCCTCACCTTGGTATTCAAAACACTCTTTTCAGTTCTGGTTAAAAAAATACAAGCATATCAGCTGTATAGCAAAGGCATTTTGTGAAGAGCAGTTTTCAATATGTATTATACTTCCTGCTCAGATGGAAGTTCTCTCCTGTGTCTGTTCAACTCCATTTTGATTACATATGACTTCCTTCCTGAGTGTATCCATTATTACAAACTACTAATGAATACCTTATATTCTCTGTCATTACACTGCTAGTGCTGGTGAGCAAAGACTGGCTTTTCTCTCTTTCTCTCTTAATGCCTTAGGGTTGATAGAAATGTTTGCAAAAACAAAGAATAAATAAGTCCACAATTATTTCTGATGTCTACTTGGTCCTTTAAAAACAAACAAACCCCCCCTTTTAGAAATCTGTTACCCTCACTGAACTTTAGTAAACGTAATACTATTAGGTGAATTGTCTGAAACCATTTCCTTTGTAATCCATGGTTTCCCGCCATGCATAAGAAAATGAGGGACACATCAGTGAATGTATTTGTGGGATGAAAAATCAAATACTTCTAGAATCTATTTTCACAATGAGTAGAAATAGGAGAAGCTAGAATACTCTTGTGAGAAAAGTATAAAGAAAAGGATTTCACTGCCTGTGAAAGACACATTTGACAAGTATATTGTACAGTTCACATTAGGAATGAATAGCATTGATGTTAACATTGTTCATATTGTTATTAAATCATTTTATGAAAATTATATATTCCTTAAGCGCTTGCCTAGCAAGCGCAGGGTCCTGAGTTCGATCCCCAGTACCGCAAAAAAAAAAAAAAAAATTATATATTCTTTAGATAAACTTCGTTGGAATGGATAAAACTTTGATATTATTCCACTGGCATTTTATCTGTTTGAAATAGTTAATTCTGCCTAATACTTCTGTGTCATTAACTACAAAATATAGTAACCCCCTGACTTAGAAACAAGTTCTGTTCCAAGAAAACATTCGTAAGTCAGATTCATTCCTAAGTCTGCCACAGTGAATTGTGCACACCTTTCATACAGGCACATCATGTATATATGGCTTTGTGCTTCTTAGTTGTCCCCTCCACAGCACCATGAGTTTCTGCTTGCTTTGGGCCTCGGTGAGCACTGTGCGCTCCAGCACTGCACAGCAAGCATGCGGCAGCAGAGCTGTGGCAGTGCAGGCAGACACATGAGCTACTTCTGTGATGTGTTCGCCTCTACAGATGTTCCTAATTCAAGGCCTGTTTGTATCTGTGAAAGTTCACAACTTGAATGTCCTAAATCAGGAACTTGCTGTATTTGTACTTGGTGTGCTTTTTAATATAATCTTCCACTTGAGAAGCATCTTACTTCGTTTTAAACCTGTATAATATGAAGAAGTATAAGAAGCAGAATTATTTAAAGCATAAAATTTAAAATAACAGTTAAGCTCCAGGGGTCCAAGAGCAAGCCTCCAGATGATAGGGGTATCCGCATCAGCAAGTCATCCAGTAGGTGGCCACAGTGGCAGTCATCTCGAGAGGGTTGTGCGCAGGTGGTTATTCACACATCCATATCCGCGCGTAAACAGGGATTTTATATTCTGAGCACCATAGAAGTCCATCGTTGTCAAGAATGGTCACCTAATGTAAATGCCTTCAAAATCAATGGTTGGAATAACATTTTACAACCAGTTCTGAGAGCATGATCAGAGTTTTAGTAGATAAAGGCCTAGTCTCGAGTGGTAACTGTAGAAATGGCAAGAAGCAGCAGATCAGGCAGTGGTAAACTGACATGATGTATGGATCAAAAGGTAAACATAAGCTGTATGTTTGGGCCTAAACTCAACCTAAACTCAAATATGTAAACAAATAATACCTAAGACAAGGAGTCTCCAGGGTTCTGTAACTGTACTGCACCATATTTTTTAAAAGTCTGAACACATATATAAAAATGATAAAAGTAAAAATATTTTAAACAATGTAAAATTCCAGATGACAGTAGTATGATAGGATATGTTTTACAGTATTTTTGAAAAATTTTAACACACTGTCATATAGTAATTCAGTATGGATGGATGTGTGTGTGTGTGTGTGTGTGTGTGTGAGAGTGTGTGAACAGCTGTGTAGCCCAGTGGGATTACAGGTGTCATTACCATGCCTGGCCAGAGTCTAATAGTTTCCTTTGATGCCTAGTTCTAACTGCTGGCATGTGTGGAGAGGACAGCTTTGGAAATAGAAAATATTCTTTTTTAAATCATGGCCTTTTTACAGTCTTTCACCAATTATGCAATAGGTTTTATTGAAATTTTTCTAAATTTGTTATTTCTGAAGTAATCAAATTTTCTTGAATACTAACCAGTCTTTTTTTTTTTTTTTGGCCCCTGCGGTGCTAGCGATTGAACCCAAGGCCTGGTGCACGCTAGGCAAAGCACTGTACCAATGAGCTACACTCCAGCTTAATATAAATATTTAAATAAACGTTAAAAATGCATTAAAATGCTCTTGGTGAAAGGTTTTTCAACAGAAAATTCTAAGTGATGCAGGTACATAATATGTTTAGTAACAATGATCATGTAATGACACAAACACTTCCAGATACTCATTTTAAATCATTTTCTTCACAAAACCTTTCTTGTGAAAAATGGTTACTGTTTTCATTGTGATAACTGTTCCTTTTATTTGAAAAACACTGCGTGGCACTTGGGCTGGAACCCAGCATCTTTGCACCAGGCTGCACCCCCACCCCTTCTTATATTTTTTGAGACAAGGTCTCACTAAGTCTCTGTATTGCCCAGGCTGGGCTCAAACTCACAGTCCTCCTGCCTCACCTTCCTAGGGTGCTGAGATTATAGGCATGTTCTGCCATGCCTGACTTACACTACTTTACATAGGCAAACTTTGAGTGCAAACTCTTTATTTTTTGTATTTTAAAGGTTATACTTTTACAAAATTGACCATATTGAGGGCATTTTACATTTTTGCTTTGATTTGCTGCAATATACATAGAATCTGGTATGTGTGGTATTTAGTAACTTTACTCCATAGTCTGTATTTCATTCACAATAGGACACACGTTCTACAGTGCTTGCACTTACTACATAGGTTTTCACAAAACTCTGTCTTCTTCTAAACGTTTCCTCTTTATAAGCATATCTTTCCTTTTTTGGATCCATTTGGAAAAGATTTTAAATATATAAGAAAGCAAGATACCAAAATTTAAGATAGTAACACAAGGCCCTACTCCTATATGAAATACACCAGAAGCATGGACTGTCTAGGTTTTTAATGCTGCAGGAGAGAAATTAAGTTTATTATTATGGATGGAAGTAACTAGTTGAGGCTTCTCAGGCAAAGTGGAAAATATAAAGATAGGATTTAGGTAAGTTTATGGAAGTTGTAGAAGGATGAAAAGATGAAAAAGGCATAGGCAAGAAAATACAATTTGGGAGATATGACAGAGGCTCAGCTAGAGAAAAGGATTTGTGCTGTGTAATAATAGGTGAGTGAGTTGATAGATGAAGGTCTTTATGCATGAGATTAAAGCATTAAAAGTTTCATCCTATGATAAACTGGTAAAGGGTTCAAACTATCATGTTGCAGTGCCCAGATAGTCTTCTACAGCTTTACAAACATATGCTGCCTTCTTTAAAAATTACCATCTGTTTCAAGGAAGAAAAAATCTTCCTTCTGGGTGCAAACTATTAAGCCCACTCAACCGTGGGTTCTCAAAGCAGAGTGAGGTAGAGTTATGCTTTTTCTATATGGTTGGCAGACACAAGGTTGAAAGGAAGAGTCCCAAAGGACCCTATTTGGCACAGTGCAGTGGGTAACAATAATGTGGTAGGTGGATGGCTTAAGTCAATCAATACACGTCAAATGTATTTAAGTAAACATTAAAAAAAAATAGTTACTCTCTGGGAGTGAATAACTTGTAAATTCTAGAGTGAATTTAAGTGCTTCATTATTCACTCTGAAGATACTAAATTGAATACCATGCAAAAAAGTCATATTACTTAAAGAAGGTGTAAAAACTTTTCAAATTTATTTCTTCTCTTCCCTCTGGATTTTTGCAAAATAGATCACAATAGAGTCTTTATTTCATTTTTCTTTCCTATCTAGAGCTATCTTTTAAGAGTGGTCTCTAAAATATGTATTGATTAAAGAAATACATAAACACAAAGACAGCTCTCAGTTACAATTTTTAACCTTAGAAAAATGAACATAAATTAGTAATTTTAATAGCACGGGTAGGAGTAAAAACGTAATTTATAATAACATCTATGGAGTATACAGTCAAAAAATGCAGGTGATAATAGTCAGAAAAGTAACCTACCAAACATAGTGGCACATACATGTAGTCCCTGCCGCTGGGGAGGAAGGTGGGGCAGGAGGGTTACTTGGGCCCAGAAATTCAGGGGCAGCCTGGGCAATATAATATGACCTTGTCTCTTAAAAACAACAACAGAACTTTATGAAAGTTAACTGTGGATGGGAATTATTAACCACTTAATAGTCCACCCAAATGGCCATTCAGGCAGCATGTGTGTTTGCAGACTGACTACCCCAAGTATTGCTTGGGCAGGTGTCATTTCATCCAGTTGATTCTTGTATTGAAAAGGTTTAATAAAATAGTCATTTTTATATTTTGTTATTTTATAAAATTAATGAAAAAATATGCAATTTTTGGTTACCTGTATTTAAATAATGGGACTGGTAAATGGTTAAATACAGATCGTAAGGACTGTGCTCTTGAAGTTGATTCAGTGATCTACACTGGATACAGTCAGTTCAGTAAAACCTCCAACTGTTTATTGTTTTCAGTCAAATTCAGTGAACTGACAGTAACCTTGGCTTAGCCCTCAGTGTAGTTCCAAGCCCTTCAGTATTAATGGCTTACACGCTTGGTACCTCAGCTAGCATTAGATAGCCTGAAAGATGAATTGCCTGAGGATGTGACCGCAGAAGTAAGCTTTCTGTTGACTCTGCTTGTGTCCAGCATACCTCACTGCCTGTGCTTTTATGGGATCCAAACCAGCTCATAGCAGTTAAATTTGAGAGGCAGTAGTATATGTGTATATATGTAAAATAATTTGGGAGTTTGTTTACCCTGCCAGGTTTTAAATTGATGATTAATTTTAACCTTGAAGGCCCTGCTATAGAGCATCACTGTGTTCCATATAAGCTAAAAAAAAAAACCTGGTTGATCAGAAACTTTAAACCTACTTTGTATTTTTATGAATATAATAACAGTGATGCATGGAAATGCAGAAATCCTTTTTTTATTATCCTAAAGTGACTGGGTGCCCTAAAGTAAAATATTCAAAGTATTAAAAAAAACACTGAAAAAAAAAAGCAAATGTTTATTAAGTGCTTACTGTGTGTCGGGCACTGTCCCAAGCACTTCTCAGTGCTGCATATTATCTCATCCTCACAACAATCCTATGAATAGGTGCTTTTTATTAACCGCTTTGCGGAGGGAGGGCGCACGGAGAGGTTAAGTAACTTGCCCATTTTTTATAGGAACTTTGTTTTCATGCTTGCTTTCATTCAGGGACACCCTTAAATAACTACTAGGAGATAACTTATTTTCATGTTTGAACTTAATGAATGTTTTGTTTGTCTGACTGGTGATTCCTTTTCTTAAATTCAACTTCCATCATGTTCTCTTATAAATAAAATGTCCTCTTTTTTGTGTATTTTAACCAGAAAGCCAAGTGGCATATAGAAATCTACATAAATCTTTATAGTCCAACATGGAATGTTCAAACTATGGAAGAAGATAACAATTTTAACTCAAGTAAAGAATTTATAGCCTCTGAATATATAGTGTGATGATTTATTTGATAAGTAAAAGTTTTAAAGATATATGTTTTTATCCTGAGGGTTTGTTTTATAACTGCTACAAAGCTTTTAGAGTCTAAAGTATTTTTTGAGCACAGAAAGAAATTCTGACTTTTTTTTTTGTTTTAATTGATATACAGTTACTTTAAAATTTAACTTTGTCAGTTTTACTATCTAGTTTTTTCTTTAGGTTTCAAGCTCAACTTAGTATTTTTAAAAATAATGCTTTCATTAGGCCTTCAGTTAAGTCTTTTTATACTGTTGAGTTTCCTGAAACATTTTTTAAAATAACACTTAACAAAATACATATTAAATCAAAAAGCATAATCAAAATACCTGATACTTGCAACTTAAAGGAGGAGAGGTTTATTTTGGCTTACAGTTTTCAGAGAATTGAGTCTGTGGTTGGTTGGCTCTCTGCTAGACTAGCATGGTGGAAAGGCAAGGCTGAGGGATGGCGTCCACCTCACTGCGGCAAGAGGAAGAGTGGGAGCGACAGTTCATCTCTGGGTCATGCCCCCAGTGAGCTGCCGCTTCGAAACAGGCCCTGCCCTCGGAGCAGCGGGCAGCTTGACTAATCACTGGGTCAGTCTGCTCGTGCACGTAGCAGCCCACCGTGCAGTCATCTACCAAAAGCCCCACCTCTGAGCACAAGACTTTGGAGGACATTTTAGATCTACACATCAAACAACTAAGTAAATCTTATAAATCTAAATAGAATAAATCAAATTCATTAGACTCAAACTTAGCAAATCAAGTTCTCCTAAACGTTAAACTTGTTGAAATGTTAGGATAATGAAAACAACAGATTCTTTAAAAACAGTTTACATATCCCTTGTAAAAACCCCAAAATGAGGACAAATTGTCAGTTGTTAACTCAGTTCATCAGTCTGTCTTTATCTTTTTTTTTTTTTTTTTTTTTTTTTTTTTTTTTTTTTTGGTACTGGGGATCGAACTCAGGACCCTGCGCCTGCTAGGCAGGCGCTTATTCTACTGAGCTATATCCCCAGCCCCTTGTCTTTATCTTTAAACTTAATACAAACCTTTTGTATTATGGGTTCGATTTAAGTCTTCAACATGTCATTTTTTCATCCCTAAACCAGTACTCAAAAAGGGTGAGTAGAATTTTCCACCTTCCAACCTTCTACCACAACTCCGGTTATGTACAGTATTTGGCATAAATTCAGGGCAGGGCCGGGGACCTGTGTCAACCTACTAGTCAGAGTGTGCATAATGAGAAGGGCCTGCCTTCCTCTGTTTCCTGTAGTCAGGCTCTTGCTGACTGTTGTGAACAGGAACTTCATGAGCCCTCGTGTAAATTTAACTGAACATTTAATTTTCAGTTTTTTTGCAACCTGGTTCTTTTCCTAGAAAGTATGTATTCTTTTAAGTTTTTCTTTTAGGTTACACTTCATCCCTTTTTAAATGGGATTGCCTTAAGTCCAATTATATATACACTGTGTAACCTTTGGCATTAGAGCCTATTTGTATATTAATGGGATTTTGTCACCCTGCTTAGGTTCCATAGTATCCCTTTCTCTTTTATGTAGCTGTCTCATTTGGCCATCAGTCATTTTATTGACAATGATGATCAAGTTTAGCTTTTAAACCCTTTAAATTCACAAAGCCAAAATGATTTTTCTCTCCTAGGAATGCCAGAATCACCTCCGCAGATATGGAAATGTGAATCTGGAACTGGTGACTCGAATCATTAGAGATGGTGGCCCATGGGAAGATCCAGTGTTGCGAGCTGTTCTTAAAGCCCAGCCAGCATCTCAGGAGATAGGTACTTCAGGAGATTCAAAATCAAAACCAGTACTTGTGAGAGCAATTTCTAGAGCAGTAATAGTTACTTTTTTATTTTATAATACTGAATAATGAAATGTACTTTCAAGTGAAGAATGTTTAATTTGTTGTTCTAACTAGGCCCAAAGTGATTTTTTTTTTACAATCAAATTAGATACATTTATTTCTAGTATGGGAATTAAGTGTGTTAACATCTGTACTTGGATGTCACTTATTTACAGGGAGTTTTTATCACTTCAATTATACTTTAAAATTCACTTAAGTAGGAACATCCTTATTTGACAAAGCAGAAAATTCAGTACTCCCAAAAAACAAAAAGCTTGTCCTGTTTATGAAAAGCATATGGAATCTCCTTTCCATAGAAACTCCATGAGGGGTGGATCTCTGAGTGAATTGTTGTCTATTCTATAATTACTCCAGTGCTAGGAATGCAAAGTAGATATTTAATACAAGTATTCATTCATTCAATGATTGGCCATACGATGCACGCATGAGTGACTGACTGAATAAATTTCAGTTCCAAATATCATAGAGTAGTATGTCCCAAACTTCATCTAATGCACATTAAGTTTTGTCTGATCCCTTATTACCTACATCCTTTGATATCACCTCCTGTCAGTGGTAGGTATTTGTAGGACAAAATTTGTTTTTGAGGCAGGAAGCTTTGTCAGCTGCTTTTAGTAATGCCTTTAAAATCATGTTTCCCATGATATTAAAACATTCTGGACTCTAGAATATTTTGAATAAGAAAAACTTCGAATATAAGCTCAGCAGTACCAAGTAAGAATAAAAATGGAAAACATTTGAAAGTATGGAGAGATCCTACTTCTTGCAGTAGAAAGAAATCTAAAGATAAAATACAGGACCTCACAACCTTACAACCAGTCAGAAAAAAGAAAAGCTCTTTACACTAGAGATTGTGCAGGTTAGGACATTCCCATTTGTTGTAGCTGAATAGGTAGGATGGGTTGTAAGTAGAGCTACATGCCAAGAAGCTATTCCAGCTCGTTTGGAGCTGCGATAGAAGATAAAGGTAGAGATGAGGAGAACCAGTGAAAGGTGGTGGGACAGGATGCAGGGGGTAAGACTGAAAGACCTGAGGTATGTGTACCAGAGATGCAGAGGAAACGAGCTTGATGTGTAGGTCTTGGGAAGGGATTAAAAGAGAGAGAGACCATGAGAGTTGAGGAAAACAGTTGGATTACTGAGGAAAAGTAGGAAAAATCAAATAAGCAAAGGTAAGAATCCTAGACTGGAGGAATGTGGCCCGAAGGAATAGGACATAGAGTCAGAGCTCCAAAAAGAGTTGGAGAAGAAGAATGTTTGAGCTTTTTAAAGTGTAAAACCTTCTCTGATGAGTGGGAGCTAAAAGAAACTTGTTGTTGGCTGGTCTGGCACTTTAGGCCAAGAATCATTAATATAATGAATATTCCTCTCATAACCACCCAGCGTAACTCACTTGGGCAAAAGCTGCTCTAGATCCTCATTAATATGGATGACTCTTTCATTCACTACAGATCAGTGCTTGATTATTATGTATTGTAAACAGAACTGCAAGGTAGATAGATGTCTAAGACAAAGTAAAACATTACTCATAAGTGCTTTAGTAGCTATCGATTAAACATAGATAAGTAATTAAAATACTTTTGGATTTAAAAATCATGAAATAGTCCAGTTTTGGTTCTCCTACTTACACATTCTTTGTCCGTGGGCAAGTTATTTGACCTCTCTGAGATTAAGTGTTGTGATCTGTGAGACAAATATTGTAATACTGGTCATAAGGTTGTTGTTAGGTCTATATAAACATATAGTTAAGGGTGTTTATGTTTCAGAACGGTGTGAAAGTAAGTGTAAGTTAAATTGGCCTTAGTGATACATGAATATATTAATAGTCTTATTTGACTCTATTTTTGGTTTAATTTTATTTTTAGAAGTAATATATTATGACTCAACTTTTTCATTAATTTTTTTTTTTTTTTACATATCTCCATAATCTGACTGGTTTGATCATTTAGGAATCAACCGCTTAATCTTACAGTAATGAAAATATTGGGACATTCAAAGATAAAGATTGCAATCTTAGGCTAGAAAAATCACCTTAGACCTTACTAGGTGAAATACAATTCAATGTATTATTGAAGAAGAAAATTTCACTTCCCCTCCTTTTGAAATTTTAGTTTGTTTTTTACTCTATACTGAGAAATCAGCTGAAACTTCTTGAGTTTCAGTGTTGCTTCTTTTTTTTTCCCTACCCTAAAACTAAATATTCTGTTTTATAAAGCTCTACTAAGAAAAGTACCTCAACGGGTAACTCATTAATCTAATTGATAACATTTTAGTGGTAAAGTTTCAACAGTAAAGTTTGAATCTTTTCTTGAAAGTAATAGAATGTGTTTTCTTTTTAATATAGTGAACAAATACTTAAGTTCTGAAAATCCACTGTTCTTTGAACTGCGTGCCAGATACCTAATTGCTTGTGAACGCATACCTGAGGCAATGGCTCTTATTAAATCCTGTATCAATCACCCAGAAATCAGTAAAGACTTGTACTTCCATCAAGCGCTTTTCACATGTCTGTTTATGTTACCTGTAGAAGAGCAACTATTCCGGCAGGTATTGAGAACTATTTTTTTTTTTTTGCCTATTACCTTTTTAACATTTCAAAAAAGAGAGAATAGCTTGTTATTACTGATTTCCTTTTATAGTAATATCAGTTATTTAAAAGATCATATTATGTAGATGTGTTCTCTTTTGGTACCATCTGATACTGCCAAGTGATAAAATGAATAAAATATACTCATTAAGAAGCATTATTCAAATTTTTGTTGTGACAGAAGAGGTCAGATAAAATCTGGGAAGCATTATCATTTTGCCTCTTAAAGTACTGAGCCGGGCATGGTGGTGCACACCTCTAATCCTAGAACTCAGGAGGCTGAGGCAGGAGGATTGCCATGAAGTTGAGGCCCATCTGCAATACACAGTTCAATGCCAGTCTAAACTACATAGAGAGACCCTATTTCTAAGTAAGTAAATGAATAAACAAACAGACAAAGAAGTTAAATACCTGTATACATTTTTCCCCAAGATGAAAGAATGTATCCTACCATAGACCCTACATAAGGCCACAGCATTAATGAGAGTACAAGCACTTAGCATAAAATGTAGATGCTATTCAGAGAAACTATGAAACCGCAGAAATATTCTACATAGGTCATTGTGTCTTTAGAAGAAAACTAGAAATCTGTGTTCTTTCTTCTAAATGTTTACTTTAAACATTTGATGTAACTAACTTTTTAGACATTTTTGAATGATGTGAATTAATTTCCCATTCCTCCTCCAGCATCTATTGGAAACCGATTGTAAGAGTGGGATTGAGATCATCTGTAACACTGAGAAGGAAGGCAAGACTGTGCTAGCCTTGCGGCTGTGTGAGTCCTTTCTTATCTCGCAGCTCCAGAGCGGGGATATGTACTGTGTCTGGTAAGTGCTCCTGCTACACACACTGAAATGGAAGATGGAGACAGAGGGAGAACTGGTTAGCAGAGGTTTGGACTTCATATAAATTTTTTAAATTATGTAAAAAAGTTGTCAGTAGTACATTATTGAGACCTATAGTTTTTTTAAAAATTACCATATTCTACTAATTGATAGCTTAAATTTTAAGTATGTATTATAATGAAACAATTCTTTCTTTCTTTCTTTTTTATTTTTTCTGTTGAGACAAGGTCTCGCTGTATAGCCCAGTCTGGCTTCAAACTCAGTGATCCTCCTGCCTCAGCCTCCTGAGTGCTGGGACTACAGGTGTGCACCACCACACCTAGCTGAAACAGTCATGTTTGAAATTCAGTTTTAAATTTGGAGCATGAGTTCTTTAAAACATTTAAAAGACTAAAAGTTGTTAGTAGGATATATGAAGTAGCAAGTTACCTTGCAATTGTCTAATTTAAAACATGGTGTAAGAAGTATTTTCAGTAAATGTAACCATGAGTGTAATTATAGGAGTCTAACAATTTCTCTGCCTCCTTTCCTCCAGGACATGCGCGCGCGCGCGCACACACACACACACACATTCTCTCTC